>PVKY010000922.1:0-37722 GCA_004027775.1 Bradypus variegatus | reverse complement strand
AAAGTCTTAGAACATGTGGACTGGCAATTCCACTTTTAGGACTCTGAAGGCAAAAATAATGGATGTTTTAAAGGTAGTTTGCAACTACCAGGCAAAACCTACAATAGCCAGAGAGTTATTCTTAAAATCATGCTCAGTTATGTCATCATTAAGGGCCTATAGTATGTGCTCATAAAAAATACAAGCAACAAAGTAAAATTAAAGTCTTTTATCCAGAAAGCTGATTAATCACAGTACTCCCCCGCAGCTCTTCCAAGCAGGCCCCCATTGTGGGGGGAGGCGGGAGAGCCTTGCCTGGAGATCAGAAGACGCAGTTCGGGGACTCGGTGAGCGGCTTTGGCCAAATCATCACCCTCTCCAGGACTCAGTATCCCCATTTAAAAGCAGATTGGGCTGGCTGAAGTGTTCAGTTTTCGAATTGTGCTGTGTATTTTCTTTAATGAACTGATCCGGATACAGCTGCCCCCACCCCTCCACCTCTTTCCGCTGACTCAGAATGGATTCTTAATGGAATCCAGTTCACCGCTGCCATCCCTGCGGGGAGGGGGTGATATCGTTTTCCCGGAGGGGCCTTTAGCTTGGCTGTAGTGAAGGGGAGTTGGGAGGCTATTTCTGGCAAAGACTGAGGTGGGTGGAAAATGTGGGGGCGGCGGGTGTCAGGGGCCCTTGGAGAGGAAACCTGAGCCGGGGGTCCGCGAGAAGGGCTGGAGCTGCGGGCGGGGGCAAGGCGAAGGCGCCGTAGCCCCGCCCCCAGGGACCCGCGACGCGAGGCCCCAGCAGCTGGGAGGGGAGCGGGTGGGACGGGAATGTCTCCTGGGCACCTGTCCCCAGGCTCGTTGACCTTTGGCCCCGTTTCACAAACACTCTCAGACAGGACGAGGGGAGGGAAAGAGGCCCAGTGCCCATCAGGTACCTGCCATTGAAATAGGAGGTTAGTGACTAGTGAGAACCTCCTTCCAGCCAGGAGCTATTCTACGGGTTTACAAGCAAACCTCACAACTGTAAGAAATGGGCATGGCTATTAGCCCCACTGCACAGGCAGGAGTCTGAGGCTCAGAGAGGTGAAGTGTTTTGCCCAAGGAGGCACAGCCTATGAGCAATGGAGCCAAAGTGGGCAGATGTGTACCTGTGACAATGAGCAGACGGGGTTCAAAGTGGAGGGATGGTCAGGACATTGCTGGGTGAGCCAGAGCTGGAAGAAAACACAACCACTTTGCCAAGGAGATGGGAAGGTGGACGAGGCAAGCCACAATCCCGGCCTTGAAGGATCAGCACAATTTCGACAGGAGGAAATGTGCAGGGAAGGGCTTTCCATGGGGAGGGAACAGCATAAGCAAGGGCCTAGAGGCAAGCAAATGTAGGGGACATCTGGGGAAGGGCAAGCAGCCCGGTGGAGACCTTTGGCAATGCTTGGTGGGTAACAAACCACATGAGCAGGGGGCTGAGGGTGGAGTAGCTGTGCTCTGGAAGTGCCCTGAGGCCTGGCATCCCTGTCCCAGAGGGAGGACTGGAGGACATGGAGGGACAGGAAGCCCTGCTGCTCTCAGACCTGTACTAAGAATCCCGCTGTGGCCTGGGCGGCTGTGGACGGACAGGAAGCCAGCCGTTCCTTCCCGTGAGCTGGAGGAGAATGGCCTCTGTGTGAGCCACAACAAAAAGGCTTTTCTGCCAAGTCTAAGAGGGGAGGAAGCAGCCGGCTGGGCCCCTGCCCCTGCCTGAAAGGAGGCACTGTTGGTGGCCCTGGGGTCTCCTCCACGTGCAGAATGTGTGGGGAGGGGCAGAAGGAAGTGGGTTGGGAAGGCAGCATCATGGTGGGATGGGACTAGGCTGCCGTGCGAGTCTGTCTGCCTGGGTTCTAATCCTGGTGTGGCTATTTCCCAGCTGTGTGACCTTGGCTAAGTTGCTCCACCTCTCTGAGCCCCACTTTTCTCATGAATAAAATGTCGAGGGGGGGACCATGCAGATCGCCTGGGGTCACAATCACCCATTTAGCACTTGCCCAGCACCAAGCACTGTGGCATGCCCTTTATAGCCATCCACCCTCTCTTCACCCTCCCAACAGGCTGTGCGTTAGGTGGGGAAACTGAGGCTTAAGTACTTGCCCCAAGTTAGGAGCCGGCAGCATCAAGGGTCAAGCCCAGGATGTTTTAGACTCTAAAACTCCATGTGATACAAATGCAGAGAAAAAAAGACTGGAAGTAAATACACCAAACTGTCAACACTGGCTGGTGGAATTATTTTTCTTCTTTTTGTTTATCTGTAATGCCTTACCCTTCCTACTTAGGAGTTAGCACATGATAAAGAGAAGATGCTGAAGGAAAATGGTTTGTGAGGGGCCCAAGGTGAGTTTTGGTTGTAGCCACACATAAAAAAAAATCTTATTTAAAGATGCAGGCCTCTGTTTAATCCTGGGGGATGGACTGGGCTAGAGCTCCCCACAGGCCAGAGCTCCGGCCAAGCTGGGGTCTGCTGGGCTGTCTGGGGCTGGGGGAGGTAGGTCCCACCTGCTTGTCCACCCCTTCTCAGAGGCTCACCCCCGCCCCTTACATATCCTGGCCCCTTGGGCCGGATCCCCACTGGGTTTCTCTGAGATTTTAACAGAAGGCTTGGGGATACAAAGCTCCTCAGGCAGTTTCCTGAGAAGCTGAGGCCTCTGCCAAGCCTCTCCTCTAGCCTTGGCTCCGAGGAAGAGCTCAAGGAGGGAAGGCCTTTCATCCTTTCCTTTCTTGCCTCTGTGCCCACCCCCATCACTGCACCCCACCTGCTGGTGGCCTGTAGCTCCGCCGGGGTTCCAGGCAGAAGGAAGGCCTGGGAGTGGCCCTGCGGATTCTGCAACAGGAAAACTGCAAAGATGGGATCCGCCCTGGACCCCCTATGCTGACTGCCAAGGCCCCTGCGGTGGGGGCAGCTCACAGGCCATTGGCTAGCTGAGCCTGAGGAGCCTTTGGGGCTTCCGAGGGCCAGCATTTCCTCCTCTCCGGCCAGTTTCCAACACAAAGAGAGGAAGGGGTGGGATTGAGGGGTGAGGGGGCTGAACAGGTTGAGACCCTGCCCAAGGAGGCTGGGCCTGCTCTGTGGTTGGGGTGGGACCCCACTACACCGACCGCTGCATTCCCCAGGGCCCAGGGCAGTACCTAATAGCCTTGGCTGAGAGGATGAACGTGGGGTTGAAGGAGGGCTCCTGGCTCACCAGCCACTTGGGACCTGAGAGCTGGCTGGTGCCCCAGCCTCCTGCTTCCCTGGGACATCAGCAGCACCCTGCCCAGGCCTGGGTTGGGATTTCCTGCTTCTTCAAAGATGGGAGGACAGGTTTTGGGTGCCTCCTCGCCCTCTGAGCAGAGCGCGTGGTAAGGAGAACTTGTGGAATCCAAAGTGGCACCGTTCCCACCTCTTTTGTGTCCAGCTCTGGGCTCCTGACCAGGCTGGGTCTTCAGATGGATCAGTGGGAGGGTGGGGTGACCTGGCCAGGATGTTCTAGACATGGAGGGGTGTGTGGGAAACCAGGCTGCCCTTTCTCATCAGGAACGGATGGCAAACAAACCCCCCACTCCTTCCCTGCCCCACCCCAGCAGGGTGACTCTGGGCCCCTGCCTCTCCCTCCTCTGGTTGGCTGAGGGGCAGCCACCCCCCCATCCCAGGGCCCTGCACCCCCCCAACCCCCAACCCAGGCTTGTTTCCAAAGGCCACTGGGAAGGAGCCTCACCAGAATTGGGAACAAGGTCTCAGCAGTGTGGCAGGTGAGGACATAGGTCCCTAATCCCAGCCTGGGTTTGACCCCACCCCCACCCCCCCGCCACCTGCACCCCCTCCAGCTGTAAACTTCAGCCCAGGCTTCCTACAAACAAGGCTGCACTCACCAGCTGTACAATTTAATCAGTGCAGATTATTTACAGAAATAAACTTGGGGGGATGGGTGCTGGGCCCCATCCCGCCCCCGGCTGGGTTCTGGGGAGGTGGTGGTGGAAGAAAGCTGCAGGATCCAAGTCCTGTGCCAGCCCAGGAGAAGCCGCCACGTGGAGGGAGGCCAGAGGAACTCCCACCCCCAGGGGCCTCGGGATGCTGGGCACAGAACCTGTTTGCTAAGGGATGCCGGGAAGCAGAGGGGACAGAGCCAGCTGTACAGTACCATTTCCCACAGCAGCCTCGACCTCATGTTTAATTTGGGAAGGAAAAGAGGAAGGAAGTATCTCAGCCCTCAGGGCTCAACCCAGGGTGGAGGATCTCTACAACTGGGACCGGGTCCTTTGGGGGTTCCACAGCTGTCCCAGTGTGTGTGTGGGGACAAGTTGCTGGCCTCTACCAGGGTCTCTCCTTCCAGTCCCCTGTTGGGGTAAGGGGCTGGAAGGGAGGACTCCCCCGAATCTGGTGTATGGTGGGCTGGAGGCACCCGAACAGTTGGGCACAGGGTCCCTGCCCCTGGGGGAGTTGGGACACTGGCAGCTGGAGCCTGAGGCTGGCAGAGCTCTGAGACCCTTGAGGACTGCGGGTGTCGGTGGGAGAGGGCGGGAGGAAGTGCAGGGGAGGAGCCCAGGTGGGTTGCAGCTCAGGGAAGGGAAAGTTGACAGAAGGCTTGAAGTCCATCCAGGGGGGCTAGATCAGTGCTACCTCTTGGAGGGTGGGGAGGACCCTTCAGCAGACCCCTTTGGTCCTTGCTAAGGCAGGCCCAGGACCCATCTCCAGAGAGTGGGGAGGTGTAGGTAGGCTCCAGGGGTACCTGGGAGCTGCCAACGGTGGGGTGGGAAGTAACCAAGCCTCCACAGGGACTCCAAGGTCCCTGGGCCACCCTTCTACCCTTCACCTCCGGCCTGGGGCTGCCCCCGGTGGGAAGCTCTTCTTAAGGCAGACATTCAGGTGGGGGGAGCCCCAGATCTTCCTCTTTTCCACGCGGCCCCAGGGCGGCCCCTTCTTCCAACCTGGGCTTTCGATGCCTCCCATCCTCCGGCTGCCACCAAACCAGAGGTGGAGGGGGACCTAATTCCCTGGCTGGAGCAGAACTACAGTTGGAAAACCCTAACTCCCCTGGCCTGGGTGGGGACGCAGGGACTGCCCTTGGTCAGGAAAGCAGAAACAAATGCTCCGTTACTGTGCAAAGAAAGAAAGGAAGAAAAGGAAAGAAAGAAAAAGGATACCTGGGCATAAATAAACAATGGCGCGGGGCTGGGGCGGGGATTATTTGAGGGCCCGGAAGGCGCCGGTCCAGGGGCTGACGGCGCCACCGAAGGCTCTTGCTGGGGCGCCCGAGGAGCCGTCTCAGAACCCGCCGGGCCGAGCACCGAGGGCGCAGGCGCGGGGCGGCGGGGCTCAGACCCACTCCTGCAGGGAGCGCTTGCAGTAGAGGAGCATGCGCGGCGCGCCCTTGCGCTGCATCTGCACCAGCGCGTAGGTGAGGCCCAGGATGCAGAGCAGCAGCCCCAGGGGCACCAGCACCATCACCACGCTCACGGTCCGCGCCACCTCGTCCATCTGCACCACCACGCGGCTGCCCCCGTCGTCGTCGGCCCCGGCCCCGAAGTCCCCCTCCCCGCCGGCCGGGCCAGGCCCCGCCGCCTCGCCCTCCTCCTCGCTGTCGGCACCCGTCCCGGGGCCCCCGTCGGGGTTGAAGGGCTGGCGGGCCACGTCGGGCCAGCGCGGCCCGGGCTCCACGTGCTCTTGGCAGCCCATGAAGTCCCGCAGGATGGACTTGGGGTAGCCGGGCTCCATTCGCAGGCGCTCGTTGTCGAATTTCCAGTATTTGGTGCCCTTGTAGAAGTAGGTATAGGCTGCAGGGGCAAGCAGGCAGACAGGCGTGGGGGCAGGCCCCAGACCCTCCAAGCCAACCACGACAGTGCTGGAGGGGTCCCAGCTTTAAAATCCCCTCCTTCTCACTTGCTTCCCCAAGCATTTCCAAACCCACCTCTTCTCATTTTACAGGGGCCACACTGAGGCTCAGGGAGGGGTGAGGCTGGGGACAAGGGCAGGGCCAAAGCTCTGGGACCTCCTGGGCCAGGCTGACAATGACCGGGGCAGGAGGCCATCAAGTAGCTTTCCGGACCCCTGAGCAGCCTGCTGGGTTGGGGGCTGCAGTCAGGGACCCCTGCTGCCGTGGGGGTGAGCCCAGCCTGCTGCCAGGTCCCAAGTCTGGCTTTACCCGACACAGAGAGGTCAGTGTCTTGTGTGAGGCCACCTCCCATCCCACTGTAGACCTGGGGCGGAGCTTGGCATTGCCTAGGGCCACTCTGTGCCTTGGACACCTTGCCCACCTGCCTTCCATCAACCCTGGGTCTGAATCAAGGTGAGTCTGTGCTCTGCTGAGCATGAAATCCAAGTAGCTGCAGAGCCAGTGCTCACACACCGAAGCCAGGTGACGAGCCAGGGCACTGGCAGAACAAGCCAATGAGCTTGAGAACCTTGAGCCCGAAAACCAGGACTAATGGTTTCTCTTCAACTCACCAGAGAAACTGCTGCAGAAATAAAACAGCCCCAGCTCCCTGGCGCTCGGTTCTAGTGACAGAGCGAGACCAGGGCTCCCTTCCAGGCAGGTAAGTGGACACCTTGGCAGAATTCTCATCCTAATGTCCCGCATTCAGCTCACAGGGGGGCCCTTTTATCCCATCCTGCTCGGGCTCAGGGGTGGCTTGACTCTGCAGGGACCTGGGTTGGAATCTTGGCTCCATAACTGCCTCGTGGCTGTGGGATTGTCCATCTGTGAAAAGGGGATCCTAATGATGCAGGGAGGCCCAGGAGAAGCCATACTCAGGAAACTCCCAGCCCAAGGGCCGGACAGAGACGTGTCCTCACACATGCCATCGTGACACTGGCTGTCCTTGGCAAGCCTGTCCCCTGGTGTGTGTGGATGGGGCAAGAGCAGGTAAGTGCTGGGCAAACTGGGAGGGGACTGGCCCTGGTACCTGCATCGTTGCTCAGGAAGGCCCCTTTGGGGGAGGTGGGGATCCCCTGCCAGACGCTGATGGGCTTGGGGTACCCAGGGTCTCCTCGCTGCGTCTCCTCATTGAAGCGCCAGTACCTGTGACCAGAATGCAGCAGGCTGGGGACCTGGGGCTCTGCTTAGTGGTGCCCAGGCCTGCTGGCAGCAGGTTCTTGCTGGGTAGGCCCAAGGGTGAGGGTACACTACTGACCTGTCCTCTTGGAAGAAGAAGGTGTGACCTGTGGGCTCCCACCAGATGGCTGTGTCGATGCGGTCATAGGGGATGTCCAGGCCGTAGCTGGTCAGTGGCTGTGGGTAGCCGGGCTCCAGGTTGGCTTCTCGGAAAAGCCAGTAGCGGTCACCTGGGAGAAGTAGGAGGAGACGTGAGGACAGACGTGAAGCCGGGCTGGGGCAGGGAGGGGCAAGGGGAGAGCTGCTCCAGGCCCACAAACCCATTCTCAGGTGTTGCCATTCACCAACACACACACACACGTAGGCAGTCATGCTCACACACACCTCTGCACACACAACAAGCACTGACATCCACACGGTGACATACAACCCGACTCCCTTGTGCATCGTACGCACTGATAATGACACCTGTGACACTCATTTACCCTTGCTCGACCTCTGCTCACAGGCACCACACACTCAGTCATGCTACACACTGGCCCTCACTCCCCCTTGTGCTTGTATGCAGAGAGGAGAGGGGCCTCCAGTGTGGGGTACTCCAGCAGCCCTCGGGGTGCAAGGCCAGGGCTGCCCCCCAGGCCTTCCCCAGGGATGCAGGCCCCAGCGGGAGGGATGGTGGGAAGGGAAGGGTGCTCTCTGCCCCAGCATGGGCTCGGGGGACCCATTCTTATAAAGCAGGGCTGCCAGAAGCATCCAGGACAAGCTAGAAACAGGAGGCACAAGTGGGCAAGGATGGAGGGAAATGAGGCAGCACCCCCGGTCAGAGCAGCCTCTGGCTCAGACCCAGGTCCCCCTCCCTGGTTCTGTCTGCCTCCCCCACTCCACCCCCACCTTGCTGCCATCTGCCCTCATCTCTAGTAGACCCCCATCAGGGGGCAGGAGACAGACGGGTGGGGTCCGAGAGAGGTGACGCCGCCCTTTGCCTTTCCTGGTGGGAGGCCAGGCAGGAAGGCTGCCCCTGATCCTGCCCACCCCAGCTCACCCTTGAAGAAGACAAAACGACCGTCCTGGCGCTCGTAGGCAGCGCTGATGTCGCCGGGCAGGCCACGCCAGAAGTGCCCGATGGGCATGGGGTAGTTGTCCAGGACACGGTTGTGCCGCACCCGCCAGAACCAGCAGCCCTGGGAGAGGAGTGGGTGTGAGCTGTCCCCATCTTCAAACTGTCCCTGTCCCCAGCCAGGGAGAGCCCAGGGGAGGCACTGAGATGCTGAAGGAGGGGATTGGACAGTTGGGCAGCCCCAGGCAGAGAGAGCCCTGGGCTGGGGAGGGGGCACTTGGGCAAGCCCCTCGTCCCCTTGGCTGGTGTCCTCTCAGTCTGAGGGTGACGGTACCAGGGTCTGATCAGGGAGGGAGGGCAGGGGCCTGTGCAGCCAGGTGGGGAAGGATCTAGGAGGGCTGGGTAGGTGCCCTCTTGCTCTGAGCCTGGGGGAGGCGGGGGTCGGGGAGCAGGGTCAGACCTTGAACACGAACATCTCCCCCCGCAGGACAGCCACCGTGTCAAAGTCCCCATCACAGATGTTGGGGCCGTATTGGTCGGGCCGCTCCGTGGCTCGGGGCTGGGCCGGGGGGCCTGGCTTTGGAGGACGCTCTGGCTTCCCGCCTGGGGGTGGTGGCTGGGGGTACCGTGGGGGCTGGTGGTCTGGCCGGCCTGGCCGCCGGGGCGTCACGGTGGGGAGGGGCCGGGTGGGCTGCGGCTGCCCGTCCGGGGTGCCTGCAGAGAAGGGTGGGGGTGGGATGTGAGGGGCAGCCCCAGAACCCAACCACCATGCCAGGGTCTCCTGCTCTGAACCCTGTAACTCCCAGGGCTCCCTGGTGGCAGCTCCACCCAGGTGAAAGGTGAAAGGCCATGGCAGACCCTCACACCTGCTATCATCCTTGGGAAGATCTGGGTCTTCCTCCATACAGCTCCCTCCCCTACGTCCCCACACTGCGCCCTGAGGCTGCCCTGCCTCCCTTTCCCCTCAGGATGTTCCCCTCAGGATGCCAGCCTGCCCCAGCAGAAGCTCCAGGAAGCAGTGGATGCAGCAGAAGAAAGAAGCCGGCTGGTTCTGGTGTTGGCTCTCTAGGTTGGGGGGGATTCAGTTCGGGGGTGTCTGCCAGGTGCCCAGCAAGGCCGGCTGCAGCACACAGCAGGGGCTTGGCAAGGGCACACCTGCGGACTGGATGCAGGAGACTGACACTGGAGGCTTTCTCAGGGGGGGCCTGGGTAGAGTCACTGGGAAATGATACAACATAGCTGAGAGCCCATGCCAGGCTTTGTGGGAGAGGGTCCTGGGACCCCCAGGTACCCTCAGTCTAATATTGCTGAGGCTGAGGAGGCAGGGAGGGTCAGTGAGGGGCCCTGGAGCCACAGTGAGGGCTCTGGGTGAACACCCTGCCCTGGAGGTGGCCAGCTGGGTTTGATCTCCAGCACTACCGTTACTCATTGTGTAATCCTCTCTGGGCCTCAGTTTCCTCATCTGGAAAAAAGGATTGTAGCAGTACTGCGCCTTGTAGGACTGGGGTGGGGGCATTAGTGCACAGCAGGTGTGCAAAGCCTGCTGGCCTCAGCTGTGCCACCTGCTCACCCCTTCTCACCGTAGAGCTGCTGGATGCCCCGAAGGTCATCCTCAGGCAACTGGAAGTTGTCTATGTCCATCCACTGGTAGAAAGGCGCCATGATGGCACTGGGATTGCTTGAGTGCTCCAACCCCAGCGCGTGACCCAGCTCGTGCACCGCCACCAGGAAGAGGCTATTCCCTGCCATGGGGACAGGCAGCATGGTCAGCTCTGGCCCTGCCCAGGGACCCAGCCACCCCAGGCCCTTCAGGCTGAGGCTGCCAGACAGCCTGCCCTTGCTTCATTCTTGGAAAGCTCAGCTGCTTTGACTTCTGGATCTCCAGCCTCTCTGAGAAGTGGGTACAAGACCTCTTCCCTCCCACCCTTTGGAGAGCATGTCAGTGCTCCAGAACTGCATGGGGGAGGCATTTCCCCCACCCCTGAGGCTGCTGACCTGGCTCAGAGGGGGTCGTGTCCAGTGTCCCCGCTCTGGCCAGCTCTCCTCACCATGCAGGTCAGTGCTGGAGAAGGTCCAGGGCTCATCTGCGTCAAAATGGGTGTCCCCACCCAGGCCAGGGCCGGGGAAGTAGGCGTGGGCCAGAAAGCCACCCGTGCCGTCAAACGGGGAGCTGTCACCGTGGAAGCCAGAGGCAAAGAGGACCATGACATCGGCCTCCTTCTGCCGCCGCAGCCGGATATCCTCGTAGGGCACCTCCTGGAAGGCCAGGGGCGTGGCCTGCTCCCACACGCGGAAGGCCCTGCGAACGGCTTCCAGCGAGTGGTACCAGCCCAGCTTCTCAGTGTAGTTCTGGATGCTGCAGATGGCGTGGGGGCAGGTGAGGGAGCCGGGCCTGGGGACTACCGTCCAGGGCCACAGTATGGGGGGTAGGGAGAGGAGGGGGAGGTTATCAAGGAACACACCCACCAATGTCAACGCTCAGTTTGAAAAACAGGCTTAGCATGTCAAACCCACGAAATAAGGGTTGCATTGCAGCAAATAAGCTTATTCTAAATAACAAAAATGTAAAGTAAATGAAACTATAGAGGATCTGTGGCAGTGGGAAGGTCCTAGAAAGTGGGATGCAAATGGCTGAGGTGGGAAACCAGACCAAGCAATTCTAAATGCTGGGCTCCCTCCAGGGCCAGGCAGACCTGAGTCAAGTCCTGGCTCTAACGTTATCTGTGTGGCTTTGGGCAAGTGACTCAGTCTCACTGAATTCCAGTTTGTTCATCTGTAAAATGGGGAGAAGGAGAGTAATGCTTTCTCCCTGGGGTCCTGGTGAGGACTAAATGAGAACTCATGTGGCGCACACAGAGCCTGGCATGTGACAAACGTGGATTGAGGCCTGTCATATCCATATAAATGACAGTAGTTTCCGTGCGCTGGACAGATGGCCACTGAATGGGAAGGGAGTTATTTTGGCTGGCTGGGCTATTAATTCACTCTGGGGGTCTGGGGTCTACGTGACTGCTGGAGCTGTGCTCTTCCTTGGGGAGATGGAAGTCAGGGTGGGGGGAGGGGTCTGTGGGTGGATGGAACAGGGAGGGGAGCCCCTGGGGACTGCCACATGGCTCAAAGCCCACTCAACTTAGGGGTATCTCCTGCCCAAGGACTTGGGAGAAAGAAGGAAGGTGCCTGTCCAGGGTTTTTGCAGCTGACATGCTGCCCACCCGGCTGACTGATGGATGCCTGCAGCCCCCTTCCCTGCACTGTGGAGTTCCACGGTATACACCGGGTAGGACCCCATCTGGCCGGATGAGACTCATCCAGGCTACTGGGGGGAGAGAAGGTGGGAAGGGCAGAAGCAGCAGGAAGGGTTGCTGAGCCCCCGGAGGGAGAGAATGCCGAGGATGCGAGGCCAATCCCAGCAGCGTGGGAGTGAGCCAGGCCTTCGGTGCTGGCCACCCTGGGGTGGGCTACTGGGAAAGGAAGCTTCCAGACCAGCCCACAGGGGAGCTCAAGGCCTCAGTCCAGAAGGAGAGAGGGGCGAGTGGCCTCTGGGTGATGGCCCGGGTGGGACCACTCCCCAGGCAGCCGGAGTCCCTACCTGAAGGTCAGGTGGTGGCTGTTCCACTTCCTCCCTGTGAGGGCGTAGCGTTTCCGCCGCCGCCGCAGATTGGCTTTCACCCGCACCCCAAATTGGTCCGGCACCCCACAGCGGGGTCTCTTCATCCACCTGGGTCACGAAGGAGGGGGTGTGAGAGAGCATTCCCTCAACGCCCCTGCCCAACTTGGCACTGCCTCCTCCAGGCAGTCCACCTTCTTCATGCCCCTCTCTGCCTTGGGCTTCCCAGCTGTCCCCATGGGGATGTGGTGGGACTCTCTGAGCTTCAATTTCCTCTTATGTAAAACCATCCTGTACTGGAAGGCTGCGGGCCCAGCAGGCTCAGTGAAGGGGAGCCCCTTCTCCTGGGCACAGGAGGGTTATTCCTGAGCCCCACCGTCCTCGGTAGGTGATGCGCTGTTCAGTTCTGAGCCAGGCCTGGCTAGGATGTCCTCCTGGTTCCCATGCCCGTGGCAGGCATCACCAATCAATCACCAGGCTCCTTCCTGCCAAGCCTAGATTCAGCCTAAGGGGCTTGCTCCACACTAGGCTCCAGGCAGCCACTACCAATCAATCCAAACTGGTGCAGAGGGCCAAGCCATTTGCCATCTCTTATCCAGGCCGTCCTTTCCTGAAACCCCACCTGCCAAGCCCTTGTGAGCGCAGGCCGGCAGGAGGGCAGGTGCCAGTGGGGTTGGGAGGGGCCCGACGGAGGGACTCACGCCTTGGTCTCTTCGTCGAGCACGCCCGTGACGGGGATCCCGTAGAAGCGCTGCATCTCGGCCAGGGCCGAGGCCAGGATCTGGGCGGAGCGCATGGTGGACATGTGGCGGCTGGGCTGGGGCAGGTAGCCATAGAGCCGCAGCCAGTTCTGCGAAGAAGCCGCAACCCCAAGTCAGCAGGTCCCGGCACCGTGACCTCCAGCGTCTGACCCCCTCCCCCCACCCCCACCGCCTTTGCCCGGTCTGAGCCGCCATCACCTCCTGCCCAGCTTCCACCCCTCCTAGGGCCTGTTCTCACACAACAGCCACACAGGAGGCCTTGAGAAGTCAGAGCCGGCCAGTCTGCCTAGAACCCTCCAATGACTTCCCATCCCACGCAGGACAGAAGTCCCTTCCTACGGGAGCTTCAGCCCTCTGACCTCACTTCCCAAGGCCCACTCCAGCCCACTCCTGCCTCAGTTCCTGCCACCTGGAGAGCCCTTTCCCCAGACCTCTGGGTGGCTCACACCTCATCTTCTTAGGTCTGTACTTAACCCCTTAATCCAAGGGCCCTGTGCGCCCCACCTTATACTCCCTCTCCTCCTTCCCTGCACTTCCACCTTCTGACACTACATTTCACCTAGGTATTTGTTGTCTTCTGCATTAGAACGTAAGCTGTCCCATGAAAGCAGCCCACAGCAGCTGTCCTTATTACTGCCCTGGCCCCCAAGGGGGGGCCACCTACCACTCCAAACAGACTGCTGGGGACCCTAGAGGGTTCAGAACCAGTTCTGTGGCGCTGTCCCCTCTACGGGCCCCAAACCTCTCGGAAGGGGAGCAGAATGATTGGGCAGCCCAGCACAGGCCTGAGAAGGTGGGACAGGAGGCCTAAAGCCCAGTCCCCACTCTGCCACATTATCTTTCCCCTTTCTGGGCCTGCCTCGGTTTCCTCATATGCAAAACAGGGAATAATGGGGTTGTTGGGGGATTTGAGGCAGACAGTCTTAGAGAAAGCACTTGACACACAGTTTGTGCCCATCCCCTTCCAGAGCTCACTGGGCGAGTCTTCTCATCCATCCTTCTGTCCGTCCATCCATCCATCCATCCATCCAATTGTTTTTAGAGTCCCCTCTCTGTGCCAGGCACTGTACTAGCTGGTGGCTGCAGGGGCCCAAGGCTGAGGTGTCCTGACCTCAAGAAGCTTATATTCTCCCTGGGGAGACATGGCACACCCACAGGGCATGGAATTCACGCCTTGCAAGCCTGTGAGCAGACATGACAGCTGCAGGTGCAGCTGGAGGGCAGGATTCCACGCAGGGATTGGATGACCCAAGTTGAATAATAAAAAAGGGGACTCTGCCCTGCCACCTCATGGCCTCACGGCTACAAGAGGATGGCAACCACTGGGTAGGAAGTCGGTGGGTGCTGAGGCCAGGGGCTGCTGTTTGCCTTGCCACATGGAACCACGTCCTTCGCATCTTTCCTTGCCAACCCTGGGTCTCTGGGGACCTCCCGAGTAGGGGGACCAGAAGGCCTGCCCTCTGAGAGGCTCCAGAAGGTGAGAGGTGCACCCAGGGGCCCACAAGGCAGTATGCTGCTAGGACATGTCGAGTCTGCGCTGGTCTGGCAGCCACACATCAGCCAGCTTGGGCCATGCCCACGTATCTGTTGCCTCCCAGTGTCATGTCCAGCTCCTCAGGTACTTGTTCCCTTAGCACCATCTGCCAGCCCAGCCCTGCACCCGGCCAGCTCCCAGGGTGGACGAGCTGCCCGAACAGCCCAGCCTGGCAGTGCCCGGGTGGCTGATGGAGGGAGCAGTTGCTAAGTCAGGGAGGGCAGGGCAGAGAAACTGCCGCAGTCAGTGACAGCTGCCTGGCCACTGCTGTAAGGCCCTTCAGGACCCCAGAAACAGCCGCAGAGCAATGAGGTGGGGACACGGAGCTGAGCAAATCATCAGCTCTGGTGGCAGAGCTAGGGACAAATCATGACCATTCCCAGGGTGTGCCTGCAGGCAAGCCAGCCAGCCTCCCGGGTACCTCGGCCCACCAGGGTTATAGGATCTGCTTCATGGATTCTGTGAGGGTTAAATGGAAGAGTCCACACTCTTGCTTGGCACTGTGCTAAATTGGGGAGGGGATGCTGATTAGATGTGGGATTAATTACTTGAAGCTGGTGAGGCAGGAAGATAGCTGGGCAGATACCTTGTGCCTCCACTACCAGGGTGAAGAAGCCAGGCTGTGCACGAGGGCCACTGAGCGGGCAGCCTCAGCTGAGGGCAGGGCAGCTGGGGGGATGGGCAGGCACCCCATGCTCCCCTTTCCACCCCCACTCCCCGACTCCCCTGACCCCTCTGACCCTGGACTCCTTCTCTCAGCTCCATCCAACATGGACAATGTTACGGGCACCCTCCCTGTTCTTCCCAAGCATGGGAAACTTCACTGAGGTTCCAGCGGGTTCCTGGTGTGCGGGGGCAGTGGTACTGGGGTCAGTGGGTTGGTGGGGGTCCATCATCCTTAATGGACCCGGCTTTCCTGAAGAAGCTGGGAGAGAGCCAGAAGGAGAGGCCATGACTCAGACCAAGAGGACTCTGACTGGGGGAGGGGGGAACTAGCTGCTGAGATGAGGGCACCTCTACATCACCTATTTGCATAAGGTAAAAATATCTCCGGAGCACAATCACAGGCCACCAAGAGGCTGATTAGCTGTGTCTGCAGAGTAGTAGGGAGGGGAGGGGAGAAGGCTCCCCAGGCTGGGCCCAACTGCAGTGAAAAGCTCCTAAGCCTGGGCTGGGGGAGATGGAACGGGGGCTGCAATGCAGGGACAGCTGGAGGGCTGACTGGAAGACCCCAAGGGTGTCTTTGTGGGCCTCCTTCATGCAGACAACACCCTTCGAGGCCCAGGGAAGCCAAGAGCTCCCATTTCTGCATCAGCTCAGCTCAGTCTTGATCCCTCAGCTTCTGGGTGACAAATGTCTGGCAGCCAATGTCAGAGAGCAGAGCCATAGGCTGAGGGCAGGTGGCACCCTTGGGGTGCTGGGTGGCGACGGGTAAGCAGAAACGTGCCTCAGCACAGAACAGCACGGCCTCCAGAAGACAAGGCAGAGACGCTGACAGAGCCTGCCTGACTCCGGCAGATGTGTGCTCTGGGTGGCTGCGCGCCAAGCGCCAATAAATCTGCCAGGGCATGGTAGACACCTCCCGTAGGGCCCTGGGCTTTCTGCCCCCACTCCTGAACATCCAGGAGGAAGTTTACTGTGACCCTACTGCTGTGCTCAGTGTGACAAGCTCAGGAGGTGAGGATCATTGCCATGGGGTGGGGGTGCCCAGGCATGTAGCAGGTTGCTGCCTCCAGGTTAAGTGGGTGGCAGCCTGTGGCCCTAAAACCCAGCTCACTGAGGCGCTCTGCTGCCATGGGACAGAGGTGGGAGCATCCCCGAGGTCCCAGTCTCCCAGCCCCAAGTGGGGTGAGGGGCTGCATTCCAGCCCTCATAGCCCCTATTGGTGACCATAAAGACCGTCCCCTCCATGAGGTACATTCTTTTCCTCCCCGTCACCTGGAGTCCGGAGTCTTGCAGGTGGGACAAACCAAGCAGGAGGGGAAACCAAGGCTCAGGGAGGTCAGTAAGTGGTACAATGGGGCAGGTTTTGAACCAGGCTTGTTTCCTTGTTCACCCTTATTGCCCTGTTTAATGCTCACAAACACCCCTAAAAGGTAAACTCACTTCCATCCCCCTTTTACAGAGAGAGGGGTTTCGATAGGGTCTGTGGCCCACCCAGAGTCATGCATTTGTCTGGGCTACAACCGGGGTGGGTGCTGTTGGACCAGGCTGTTTCTGAAGCAGCACCCGGCTCCCCTGGGCCTGAGGCCGGGGACACCGGGCTCTGGCTTTTGTCAGGAGCAGCGCCCAGCGCGGCACTGGGGGAGGCGCCTGATCCGCCCCGCACCCACTGTCTCCAGCTGGGTCTGGGCACTGGGCCCCGTCAGCAGGGCCGCCCCCAGGACGGCCGAGACAACGCCGGCCAGATCAATACTGTGCATTAAGCCGCTGAACTAGCGGCGGGTGTGTCTGTGCGTCTGCGTGAGAGCGCGCGTGCCGCCGGCCACTGCCACCACAGCCAGCTCCCCTGGGGCTCTGATGGGTCGTGCAGGCCGGCAGTGCTGGCGGCCCCCTCCCAACCCGCTCTTATCAGACCCTGCACGATAAGGACAATCTCTGCCGGGCTGTGCTTTGCTTGTCAGCCACGGCTCCCTCGGCAACCCCGAGCAGATCCTGGCAGGGTTGCCCAGCCAGGGACAAAAGGAGTGTTGTCAGGGCCGCCGGGATGTTCCCCGCCCCGACTTCTCACGGCCTCGGTCAGGTCCTCCCCATGCCCGTCCCCGGCTACCGAGGGCTCACTGGGGACAGGCCTCACCTGGCCCTGCACTCCCCGCTGTGCTGGGCCCAGAGCTGGTGCTGAATGGGGGTCATGAGTCCGGGGGGAGGCCATCGGGCCCACCCCAATGCAGGGGTGTGGGCCAGGAGCCCCCTCGCCAGCCGGGTGCCCCTGAGTCCCAGGCTCATGCAATCTCAGGCTGGAAGCGCACCCACTGGCCACCGAGTCCCACCACCTCACTCAGGCCTTCCTGGACCACAGCCGGGCCACGGCCTCACCCAGGCTCCGGGAAGGGGGCGTCGCTGCCTCCCGGGCAGCCCATTCCACCTGTGGGCAGCTATGGCCGTCAGCAAGCTCTCCCTCAGGCCCCGACTGCTTGTCCACACATCAGGCCTTTGAGTAACTGACGATGGCCGGGACGGTGTCGCCGAGCCTCATTCCCTCGACTGCAAAATGGGCCTGAAATGATCCCTCCCCACCTGTGCCTGGGTTTGAACACCTGAAGGCCCAGCCAGCCCCAAGGCCAGGGAAGAAAGGGGGCGCTGCCCTGGCCGCCCCAATGCACCTGCACAACCCTCACAACTTTCAGAGCCAGCAGGTCCATATTTCAGCAGTTCTAGGAGGAGGCACTTGCCTTTTTGGGGTTTAAGGTGACCCCCTTCCACGGGTCTTAGAGAAAGCTACAGGTGGGGGAGGGGCCGCTGGAGGGCGGGTGGGGGTGGGGGTGGGGAGGTCCCGCCAGGGAAGCAGGAAGGAGGCAGCCCTCGGAGTTCCTGCTTCTTCTCTACCCCGCCCCCACTCCTCAACCTGGAGGAAGGAAAAAACAAACGGGTCCTTTGGCCAGGGGGCGGGCAGGGGCGGAGGGAAACGGGCCTCTATTGCCAGGAGTTTCAGGGCTGGCTGGGGACCAGGCCTGGGGCCTCACCTGGAAAGCCCCTTGCAGGTGTTGGCTTCTAGGTGGGGGCGGAGGGCTGGGGGGTCTGGGGAGGGCTCCATGCTGGCTTAGGGCGGTCCCAGCCCTAACCTCCTTCTCACCTGGCCCAGGTCCTGCCGGAATGTCTGCCACCCAGCACCCTGGGCTCTGACCTGCAGCCTTGAAAGCCACCTGGGGGCGGGAAGCTTGGTTCAAATCTCAGCTCTCCTGTTCCCTGACTGTGGAATTGGGGAAAATTTCTCATGTCCTAGTTTCCTCTCAAAGGATTAAATGTGAACATGCTTATGAAATATCCCTGGGCCGTGCCCAGGGTGAACCAGATGTGGAAGGTGCTCAACACGTGCTCTTCAAGGGGCTGAAGTCCCTACAGGTGACACCTGACTGGGCCACGGGTGCCAGCCACTGCACTGTGTTCAGCCTTTACGCATCAACACACTGAATCTCCCCAACACTCCACTAGGTAGACGCTCTTGTTATAGACATGGAAACTGAGGTTCAGAGAGGTTCCCTGATTTGCCCATTGACAAATGTCAAGCACTTTTCACTGCCACTGTTTTGCCACAATTTTGCAAGTGCCTCCTCATAAGTGCTGGACAGGTTGCTGCACTCTGACTTCTCCAGGGTCGTGGTCACTCTTGGGAGGACAAGGTGGTGCCTCTGGGCTGAGGGCCAGTCTTGGAGAGCTGATCCAGATCTGACCTCCCAGCTCCATGGCTCCAGCAACTCAACCAGTAGGGAATGGGGCATCTCCAAGGGCCATCTAATGGGTGGGCTGGGTCTTCTCATCAGTCTGTCCTGATACAGGAGGCTGAGTTGGGGTCTTCCTGTTCATTTCCTGTCATTCCCACAGGGGAATGGGGTCTGGTGAGAGGCATCCCTGTCTCTGCTCCAGGCCCAGCTCGCTCACCTCTGCTGTTCTTGTCCACACTGCATGATCAGGGCCACCTCTCTCAGGGGCCACCTCTCAGGGGCCCAGCCCCAGCGGCCACTGGTCTCCAGGTATCCCTGGAGCCACTGCCTTTCCAGGAACCCTAACTCAGGGGGGCTTGTCCAGCTAGAAGGTGCCCCCTGTGCACCTCAGGCCTGGAGTGTTCTGCCACCTGCAGGGTCCCAGGTCCTTACATTCATCTGTGGGGTCCTCCCAGGACCCTCTTTGTAATGGAGAAAGATCTAAGCAGAGAGGCCCCAGACCCTCTCTACTTTTACCAATACAGGGAACACATCTCTATGCCCCAAGCAGAACTGGCCAGGGGGCTTTGTCCCCACCTGAAAGACTGATGGGACAAGCTGGCTCTGCCAGATACCTGGTGGGACGATATGGAGGATGCCAACTATGCCCTGCGATGGTAGCTGGGGAGCAGTGGTGTCCCACAAGGACCACAGCTGGCCTCAGACAGAAGCCAAACCCCCTGCAGGGCAGAGGTGGCAATGGCAGGGACCATCTGGAACTAAAAGGGGCGTGGAGGGGAAACCAGGACCCAAACATTTAGCACAGGGGGCTCTTCTGGGCCCGAGTGGTGTTGCCACCCCAAGTTAGCATCAGAGATTGGGAAGGGGGTGCTGGGGTTTCGATTGCGACTTCTTTGGTGGTGGTGGGGTTGGGTGTGTTTCCATGTTGTGTCCTCATCCAGGGATGTCTTTTTGGAGTGGGGCAAAGGAAGGCATGTGTGCAGGGGTCCCGGCAGCTTCTGTTTGGAGGAGCACACTCCGGGTCATTCTCCACAAGGAGGCAGCAACTGAGGGGACCCGAGGGCAGCCCAGACGGGGCACCTGGCAAAGGGCTGGGTGTAACAGGCCCAGCCCATTCTCATCCCAGGTCCCTGGCTGCTCCAATCAGACCAGTTGTCTCTGGGTTTTGAAACAGGGGCTATGGAGAGGCGGGCTTGTTGGCAGCAAGAGGGAAACAAGAGTAACCAGCAGAGGTGGGAGGGAGAAGGGGGGAAGCTTCGGCTTCTGTAGGCTCCCAATGACAAGACCCCTCACATTGGCCCCCTTTTCCTCGAGGGTGGGCACAGAGGGCCTTTGTAGTTTCTGCTCCATATTAAACGAAGATTATTACTAAGAGGGGGACCAGTGAGACCCCCAGAGAGCCACATGGAAGTGGGAGTAGAGAATGAAGCCCGGGCAGCCCAGGCCTGTGGCTCACAGTCAGACCTGAAGGTCAAAACTGGAATTCAAACCAACCTCCCCTCTCATGTGCTCTCTCTTTTAATTCCCCCCCACCCCTCTTTTGGATCATCCTGCTCAGCTGCCAGGTAGGGGTTAGGAAGGTATGCAGTGGGTGTGTTCAGGGAAGGTGGGCGTGTCCATGCTTCAGTGGTGTTGGTGCCACACCTGTGAACTCTGGCAACCTGAGTCACCCCCAGAGGGTGGGCTGGGCGACTGGAGGTGTTGGGGGAGGAGGATGGGAGGAAGCCAGAGCTGCTCCGGTGAAAGCCAAAGGCACCTCAGTATGCCAGGTGCTGCAGCCAGAGAGACCAGAGCAGAGACCTAGTGGGGGTGGGGGGAGCAGGTGTACTCTCAGACCAGGTAGGCCAGGAACTCCAGGTGGCAGGGCCTGGGTCTGGGCAGGGGGAACAAGCCCCTCACCCCAGCTCCCAGGGTTCGGAGACGGGGTGGGGTGGGACTCCCGCCCAGAACTGCATGGAGACTGGGACCGAGGTCCACCCAAGAGAGGGAGTGGGACAGAGCAGAGTGGCTCAGTGGTGGCTTCTCCAGGCTGGGCCTGGCAGGCTGCAGGTGAGTGCAGGCTCCTGGCACCTGTGCCACACTCCCTGCTTCCTCAGCTCAGTCAGATCCTGTGGTTTCTGCCCTGGGAGAGAGAGAAGGAGGGGGGAGGGACGGGCCTTGGCTCAGCTTCGAGCTGCTCAGGGAAGATTCCAGCCACAGTCTGATCAGGGGCCTGGGGCTGTGGGGATTCTGGGACAAGGACCAGATCTCTTCTCCAAGGGAGGGAGGCTCTGGACACAAGGTACACATCAGGCCCAGGAGTCCCCAAGGCTGGTCCTTGGACATGGTGGACCTGCGGACAGTTCTCCCACAGCCCCCTGGCAGAAGAGCTGGCTTCTGAGGACATGCAACTCTTTGGGCCCAGATCTGACAAGACCTGATGGGGCTCCAGGAGGCAGCATGAACCCCAAAGCCAGCTCCAAGGGCTGGGATAGCCTACCTGTCTCTACCTGTCCAACCACCTCATCTTCCAATATTCAAGGGTTCCCTGGACCTTGTAGTCTTTTCCAGGAACAGCCCCGGCCCCAACCCAAGGTTCTGCTCAGGAGACAGCTGCAGGCCTGTCACAGAGTCCCTAGCCAGTGTGGCCAGGGGCTTAGGGACATACATAGTCTGTGGTCTCTTCTCCCCGGGGCTGCAGGTACCCCTCTGCTCAGAGGGCCCAGGCCCAGCGGATGGTGAGGGCTGAGCAGAAGCAAAGCAAGGAGAGCAAAGCTCTCAAACAAGTCCCAATGCTCCAAGCTCTTGGCCACTTAGGGTACCAATTCATAATGCACGGCCACCAAATTCCAGCTTGGTCCATAAGTACTTCCTGTGTGGAAATGCCATCCCTAAGTCGATTATAAACTACTCAAGGATGGGTCTGTGACTTAAAATTCTTTGCTATGCCATTCCAGAGAGTGGCATATGGGCTGGCTGCGGGACAGTCCTGACAAGCAGGAGCCCTTGTAAAACCCCCCTGCCTGCCTGAAGGGGGGTGCGGGTGAGCCTCCTGGGCCTGGACTGGGCTCCCATAGGGCCTCTAACCAGGGCCTGGCCTGGGCAGCTTACCCTAGCCTGGCCTGGAGGGAGGGCAGAGCAGGTGGGGAACTGGCTGGGAGGTGTAATTCGATCCCGGGAGGAATTCCCTGCCCTTCTTCCAGGCTTTTATTAAAGTGGGGCAGGGAAGGGCATGCTTCCATTGGAAAATCTCCCAGGCAGCCTGGGGAGGTGGGGGAAGCCGCCGGGAGCTGGGAGGCAGCATGGCTCCAGCTGCAAATAGAAAAAACGCTTAGGCCACAACCGGAGCAGCTGGATGGTCCAGGCTGGCCCAAGGGCACCCAGGCCTGAGGAGTGACTGCCGGGGGGACCCCGCAACACCCCGCGCAAGTCTCTTCCTCTCCCCAGTTCACGGCAGGGAGCAGGATCTTGGAAGTCGAGAACAGAACGGACCCCGCATTTGCTATGAGGCAGCGGAGCTGGTGCCCTCTCTCCCTGCTAGGGAGGACAGTACAGACAGACCCCAGGGAGCCGGGCGTGCCAGCCAGACCCGGCCCTGTGCCAGGAGGCCGCTCTTGGTCACCCAGGCGACGGATCCACAGAGGGGGCCCTGCAGGGACGTCAGACAGGCTTCCCGCGAAAGGACGCGTAGAGTCCATGCTGTCCGACCCGGGATTCGGGGTAGGGACGCTGGGTGGGAAGAAGCGCCAGGGGAAACAGAATCTCTCCCTCGGACCCCACCCAGCCGCGGTGCGGCTTCCGTGCAAGAACCCAAGAAAGTCGCCAAAGCGCCCCCGCATCCCAACTTGTCCCGTATCCCCGCTGCCTCGGCGATTCCCAACCTCTTCACATCCCTGCTCATCGCGCGTGTCTCCTAGTCACGCAACCAGGGGCTACTTAGGCGGGAGCGCTGCCCCAGGGGGCAGACCCCTCCTCATTAGCAAAGAATACCGCTGGGCGCCCACAGGGCTCTCGAGGAATCCGCTGCCCTGGAGGGAAGCAAGGAGCGGACGCAAGGGCTGGAGACGGCGGGGGAGGCTTCCGCGACAAGGGCTGGGACGGGTTAGGGTCCAAGACAGACGTGGAGGGGCAGAGGACAGGGGCGAGCCCTACGTCCTCCAAGGTTTGGAAGGATGTGCGCTGCAGAGGGCGAGCCGGGGAAGGGCAGCTGGCCCGGTCCTCTTTTCTTACCCCCACCCGACAACCCCCCGGTGGGGTGGGTAGGGGGCTCCTCTCCGCTCCCGTCACCCCCACGCTCCAGGCTAGGGGTATGACCCCGCCCGCAGCCACTCGGCCCCGAGCCCGCGAGAAAGGGGCAGGGCTGGGGTCTTACCTCGGCGTTGACTTCAGAATCCGCCGCCGCGGCGCCGCGGCCCAGATAGCTCAGGAACACCAGCAGCAGCGGCAACAGTCGCGGCCGCGCCGCCGCCTCTCGGCCGCCGAAGAGGCTGCCTGCCGAGACCGGCCGCCCGGGCGCACTCCGGTCGCTGCCCATGCTCTCGGCGCCCGGCCGGGTCTGCACCGCTGCACGCAGGACTCGCTGCCGGGCGGGCGCCGGGTCCCCGAGAGGCGCTCGGAAACTTGCGGCGCTCCCTGGCTCCCGGCCGCTTAGGCCGCTTCGGCAAATTCTCAAGCCCGGGAAGAAGCGGTCGGAGCGCGCGGAGCAGGCCCGCGGGAGAGGGGACCGGCCGGAGCCTTCCGCTGCAGGGTCCCGCTGCCTCGGCACCCGGCGCCGGCGGCTCGGCTCCCGGGAGCGAGCGCAACTCTGGAGCCTTTTGTCTGGCTCAGCGCTCCGGCCGCCCGGTCGCGCGGCGCCCCCTGCGCCCCCAGCTCCCTCTGTCCATGCCCGCAGCGCGCGCCTCCCTCCCGCCCGGGGGGCTCTGCTCGCCGCCGCGCCCAACCGGGCCGGGGTCCCCGCGCAGTCCCGAGAGGAGGCGCAGGCCGCCGGCCGGAGGGAGAGAGCGAGCCAGGGAGCGGGCGCCCGACGTCCCCGGCGAGTTCGGAGCGGCTCCGGGCGCTCCCAGCCCTCCTCCCCGCGCGCGGCGGGCGCCGCCGCTCTTAAAGGGCCAGTGCGCTCCCTGTGTGCGGACCCAGCGGGGGCCAGGGGCGGCCCCCCGGCCCGAGGCTTCCTGGTAGCAGGTGCCGGCAGTGGAGCTCCAGCAGGCGGCCCTTTTACCCTTCTCTGGCCGCGGGAAACCTCTCCAACCCGCCTCCTCACGCGACATCTCAGTTTATGAGGGGCGGGGTGACCTCCAACGCGATCCCCTGCGGGAGGGGAAAGCGCGAGAAGGCGTGGTCTCCCTGCTCCGGAGGAAGTCTGGTAGTTGGGGGGTATACTGAGGCAGAGAGGGCGGTGGAACCTGGGTCCTGTTTCAACTTTTTGGTTTTTTAAAATATATATATTTTTATAAAAGATAAACAAAAATCTAGAAATTGTTCCGAGGCTTCTTTCAAAAGCCCCAGGGTGTCTTTGGCTCTTTGGTGACTTAAGGTGTGGACGTGGGCTACCGACTTAATCTTTCCGAGCCTCCGCGTCCTAACTGGGACGTGGGGCAGAGGGCTGGGGTGAGGGCCAGGTAAGGCTTCTGGTTCCCGCGCGGCCTGGTGGTGCCCAGCCAGCGGCGACCACTTTGGCCAATATTTTGTGCAAATGAATGCCACGACGCTACCCGGCGAGGCACAGGCCCGCGGAGCTTAATGCGCCAGATTGGATTCTATTGCAGGCACAGTTTGAGGGGCGCGTCGGTGAGGCTGCCCGAGGCCAGAGCTGGGGGTCCCGGGGCTAGGGGTCTGGGTCGAGGGTCTCCGAGGCTGCGTGGCCAGGCGCGGAGGGCGGAGGGCGGAGACCGGAGACCGGAGACCGGAGACCTGAACTCTCCTCGTCCACTTCCCAGCCCCGGAAGTGGGACTTTCCTTACCTGAGGGCAGTTTGTAGAGCAGTCCCCGGGCGTCCCCGCGGGCCTCACCTCCCGGAACTGGGCGGCGATGCGGCTGAGCGCGGGAGGGTTGATCAAACCTACCTGCCGGGTTAAGAAAGCGGGCGCGGCGGGTGCATGTTACCCGGTGCTTGGCCAACTATCAACGGGGAGAGGAAGTCGGGGTTTGGGGCTCCCGCGTCTCTAATAACGAAGAGAAAAGGTGGAGGCTGTCTCATTCCTTTTCTACGACCAACTTCTCGGTGGGGGCCTCATTTGGGAAATGGGGTTTTCTAAATTCTTAGCTTCGCGTTTGCTTTGGGAAATGGGCGGTGGTCGTCAGAAATGAACCACTGGGCTTCCCTGTTTAACTGAACTACTGCACTCTTTCACAATATTTATTTCCAATCTGCCCAAGGTAAAAAATAATAATAATGTTTGGGATTGTGGGGCTGCCCAGTAAAGAGAGGGACCAGGAACGGTAAGCAATGTTCTTAGAGGCCTGTGGTTGGACAAATTTGGCAATTGTTCGCTCTGCTGGACATTTCCCTCTTGGGGTAAATGCTACGTTAAGAAAATGACATTGAGGTCTTGAAGTTCCCAGATATGGGCTCCAGCCCCCACAGGTACCCCAGCTCCGAGGGGTACAGTGAGAATGCGTCCATCCAGCAACAGGGTCTCCATGGGGTCTGGCCAGCTCGGCAGGAGGCAAGGGTCAGATGGGACTGAGTGTGAACTCCAAGCCCTTCAGCCAACCAGCGCCAAGCATTGTCCACAGTTTGCTGATACCATTTCATCTGTACCCCACCCCCCTTTTTTTCCTTGGAGTCTCTTGAGGACCAGCTCAGACGTATTTCACAGCAGTTTCATTTCCAGACTGTGGTGTAAGGGGTTGTATGAAAAAGCTCTGGATTAGAAGCCAGGTCACTGGACTCCTGTCCCAGCATTGCCAGTTTACTGGGGAATATTGAGCAGGTTATTTTCTCTCTCTGGATTGTTTTATTTGCAAAAGGAAGGTTCTGGCTCCGATAGTGTTTGAAGTCCCTGGTCTAGTAAAGGAAAGGCGCTAAGGGCTGGAACCAGGCCCAGGAACTCCAGGTCACCCCCTGCTGGGAGCCTCAGGCGGTGCAAGTCAGAGGTGAGGCTGTCCTCGGATTCCTGGTGCTAAGACAAGGAGTAAACAAACAAGCACAAGGGAGGTAATTTCCTCTCCCTTGGAAACAAAGCTGGGGTGGTCTGGAGAGGCATGTGCTGAGAGCCAGGAGTGCAAGGTGGAAATGGGCCAAACAGGCCAAGATGATCCTTTTCCTGCCCTGCAGGAACATCTAAGGACACAGAGGCCAGATGTGTTGATTTTTGCCCTCTTTTGCCCTTTCTGGTGTGATAAAACCCCATCAAGAGCATTTCTTTATTAAGGGACAGCTGGCCTGGGGTGGACCCCAGCCTGCTCCGTCTTCCCCTCTGCCTCCCGAGGAGTCGTTTGGGTTCCACGGAGCACATCTCCTGTTATGGAAGAGCCCCAGCGGCTCTGCCCTGTCAGCAGGAGTGCTTGCTGGACATGCTCTTCTCCAGAGGCACGCTTGATGCCTGGGTGCCGGCCAAGGCCCTGCCGCCTTTCCTTGCCGCCTGCTGGCCCCCACCCCCTTGGCCGGGCTCCTACTTCCTTCCTCTCTCACCACCTTGCCTTCTCCATTGAAGAGCCTGTTATTGATCTTGGCCCATCTTTGAAAGCAGCCGCACTCTAATTCCATCCTCCACACACAAGGGCTCCCCACACCACATCCTCCCCGACGGGACTGGCCCAGTCAGTCCTCCTGAGGTTGTTAATGACGGGCTACATCCCACCCAGCCCCCCTCATAAGGAGGCAGCTAAGAACATGCCCAAGACCTGAGGCCTGGTGTCCCTGCGAAGGGAAATCAGGTGGCCTGTGCCCACAGAGCCTGCCTTGCTGGAGACTGGGCTTCTGTCCTGGAACTGGAACCGGTAGGAAAGTGCGGTAGTTTTGCTTGCAATTCCCAGACTGACTTGCATCAAAATTAGGAATGGGGAGTCTTTTCTGTGCACCCATCTGACCCACCAATTGTGAGCATCCTGAGGGCCAGGATGGAGACCAATTCACCCATCTGCCCCTTTCAGGGCCTGGCACACAGCAGGTATCTCTAAGTCCTGGCTGCACAGCCAGATTTGCTGTGTTCCTTGCAAGCCAGGAAGGATGCTCTGCTCCTTCTCCCCCTCCAGCCTGACTTCAAAGCCAGAGGACCCGACAGAGCAGCCGTAGTTGAATCAGCAGAGAAGTGTGGCTGGGATGGGCCTCTCAGCCCAGTGGCCGGGAGCCACTCCAAAGCAGGTTGCAGGAGGCATCCCCGGAGCCAGAGTCACAGCCCCTTTCCCCACACTTTTCCCTCGGACCTGGGGTGGAGCCCAGAGACCAGGCTGGACCAGGAGGCAGTGCTCAGGGCTGTGCTGGGGTAGGAACTGAGGCTAGGGCCGAGTAAGGACCCAGGCAAGTCACTTAACCTGTCTGACTTCTGTAAAAGGGGCATGACCATTCCTACCCCATTTACTTTTCAGGGGGTGACTGGGAGGAATAGACGAGAAGACCCTAGAAAGGACTCTGAAAGTGTTCACAGCAACATAAGGTATAAATGCCTGTGCTTACACCGATGAGGAAGGGGGTGGCGAGCCCTGGGCTAGCTGTGGGGTGTGTGAGAGATGTCACATGTGCAGGCCCGGCAGGCCAGGTGATGCCACCCTCATCGTACCCGGGCATCAGTAATGCCTCTCGAGACCACTTGAAGAAGTCAGAAAAGAAACACCCGAGCTCCTCCAGCCCCCCACTTGCCCCAAAACAAACTGTGCTTGGAGAGGGTGGGGGCAGAAGAAAGTCATCATTTTACCTTTTGAATAGCAGCAGTCCAAAACAAAATCCAAAACAAAAACTGTAGTTTTTATTTGTTGAACATAATTTAAAACAAGAACATAAAAAATCTCTCTTTACCCACCACCAGGAATCCAGACAGCAACTGGATAGGACTGCTCCTTTACCCTGGAGAGGGCTTGACAAAAAATAGAAAATTATGGGCAACCTTTGGTCCCCCTCCACGTCCCCTCCTCAGAAGGCCTGCAGGCCACAGCAGGCAAGAGGAGGCTGCAGGTCGCGGGGGGGGGGGGGGGGCGCTTCCCTCTGCCTTTTTGGGAAAGCGTTTGGGGGAGCCAGAGGCCACCAGGCAATGGAGGCCTGGTTTTCACTCCAAGCCAGGCCAGAATGAAACATCTGTGCAAGTCTTCCCCGGCAACTGGCTGAGGGTGTGCGGAAGGAATGGAGAAAATTGATGCTGAACCACAAATTAGTGCTCTGGACCTTGGCTCTGAAATGGCCTCTGCTATTGCATCTGGGGGGTGGGGATTAAAAATAAATAAAAGTGACATACTTCAAGGAAGGACAGTGACGGACCCACATTAGTGCCCTATGAACAAGCTTGAGCAACCATGAGCCAGGGCGGGATGATTTAAAAAACCCTCGTCAGAGGCAAATGGCATCAAAATGCAAACAGCTAAAGGGGGCGGGGAGGTGGATGAACTGGTTAGAGGGAATGCGCAGTGTGGATTCTGGCTGACAGTGTGGGTGGGCTCACAGGGTGACCCATTTTTTTTTTTTTTATTACCAGAGGGCAGGAACTAGGAGGCCCACGCTGCCCTCTACTGGTGATTTTTGGAAGCAACCACAACACAGCAGCACCTGTCCCACAACCCGAAAGGGCCAAGGAGAACGAGCCAGCCCCCAGGGACCACCAACAGTGGCCACCCTTGCCAGGCTGACAGCGTGACCAGGGTCCTCCCCATCGATGTTAGCAGTTTCCTCCATCCCTGTCTGGCCGTCTGAAGGGCCTGGGCCCAAGGAGCCTCCTGGTGCTCACTTCAAAGGCAACGAGAAGAACTTGTTCCCAGACTTGCAGCGGATCTGCTCGGCATGCACACGCAGCAGCATCTCCGAGCCTTCAAACTCATCCACGATTTCCTTAAATCAGGAACCAGGAGGGGACAGTCACGTTAAGAGGAACTGGGGACCCAGAAGGCACTGCCAACACAACTAGTCTTTCACAATTCTTCAGAGGCCAGGCGGCATGGAGGGGAGGCCGGAGCCAGGTGGGACCCTGGCCTGGCACTTTAACTTGTCCAATTGTCCCCGTAGTCTTGTGAGGTTGGGCCTATCACCCCAGCAGTGCAGACAAGGAAAAGCAGGCTCAGAGCCCTGGATCACAGAAACCAATAAAACCAGGGCTGGGATCCAGGTCTGTGGCACCCCACACTGCCGCCAGCACGATGGTCCGGGGGCTGTAACCAGCCTGCACATATTTTGCTTGGCTTGCAAATGCTTTTTAAAAGTCCAGCTAGTTGCCAACGTTTGAAAATAGGCAGGTTATATATAAATATATGGATTTCTTGCTTCTCTTGAAAAACCGGAGTGTTAGAGACACTAGGCCCACCTTCTTGCACAGCAGCAGTTCCTGCGGTCCCCTGCACTCCCCACTGGCTGCCCCACCAGAGGTGGAATGTCAGCTGCCACTCACTACTGCTCTTAAACCGTTGGTTCTCTTCTAAGAGCAATGACAGGAAAGTAAAATATTTCATTCACTTATCAAAATATGAGCTAGGTTCCGAGGGCTTGCTGCTCCTCATACCAAGCACGTCACTCATTTCCAATGCCTGCCAGGCCCCTGTGGGCACCCAAGCCTTTGACCTCTAGGTGAACGGCTAGGACTTCAGGGAGGCCTGCAGGATCCTCTCAGATCAGTGTTCTAAGGCAGGACTTCTCAAATTTTAATGTGCACACAAATCCCTGAGGATCTCATTAAGTGCGACTGATGCCCTAGGTCTGGGGTGTGGGCCACAGAATTTGTAGTGCTTATAAGCTCCCAGGTGATTCTTATGCTGCTGGAACAGGAACCACACTTTGAGAAGCAATATAAGATGTTAGTCTCCTGTAATAACATTAATTTCCCAGGGATTCAGGTGTGAACACCCAATCTTCAGGACCAATCATCTCCCTCCTCCCAGCTCCCCAACATACAGTTCATTTTTTCTGCATCTGCCACCCTCTGTGCTCCTGCCCTGGGAATTCACCTGTAGTTCCTGCAGGCACTGCCCTTCTAGCTGGAGACGTGCGTCACCCACACACCAGGCCAGACTGATGTGGAATGAAGGGTCCTGGAGAGGAACAGCAGGGAGACAGGTGGTCATCCAGATACCACAGCAGGTCCAGAGGGGCCACTGGGAGCAGAGGCAGTTGCTGCCTAGATATCACACAGGTCTGTGACAGCATTAGGTGTCCCTGCTGGCTCCCTGCCCTGCCTCATGGGAGAACACAACCTCACTCCCCAGTGTTGATCCCAAGCACTTTCACAGATAGATAAAAGAGCCTGATGTGGACCTGTTCTCAGAGGCTTTCCTTTAAATACCAGAGAGAGGGTCATTAAATCTGAGGAAAAAATCTGGGTTCCGATTCTATGACCTAATCTCAAACAGATGCCATACTTTGTAAAATGAAATGAGTGAACACTAAAATGTTTAAAGTTATGAAGAAACAGGTATCTCCATTCAAATTCATACTTACATAGCTCAGCACGGTTTAACGAACATATCAAGCTGCAAAGGTCCTTTAAGACCTGGCTACTCAGTTTGGAGTATAAGTTCTCCTGCAGGGCACTTGGCAAGGCACAGGAAGGCGCTTGAAGCTACAACTTGTCCTTGAAAGTCAATTTTACTGAAACTATTTGGGAGAAACTATTTTTTTTTTAATAAGAAAATAAACATGTACATATTACCACTTAGAATGCACAAATCTTGTGCATACTTAGGATAAAAAATGTTGGACTTCGGGTGGGCTGTATCAGAGCATACCTCAGACCCCTCAACTCCCTGGGACACTTCATGTGGAAAGTCCTGGAGGGCTCTTTAGTTTGCCTCTAGAAGGGGCTTCTTTAAGGATGGTTATATTCTAGTCATAGATGGGCCAAGGGAGAATAAAAAGCCCCCTTCATTACCTGATAAAAAGTGGTGAGGTTGAATTCTTCCATGACTCTGTCAACTTCTGAAACCAGGTCCAGAAACTGGGTGTAACCTGAGGTAATCTCGAGCCCAACAAAGGTTCTGGGGGTTGGAGACAAAACCAGCATGAAAACGCAAACCTTGGGGGATGGGGCTGTGATAGACACAGGATAGCTGGGCCATGAGTTCGTACCCCATCTCCCCAGTAAATTCACTTTTCTGCTCTCTGAGCCAACTTTCTTATTCTCCTGCCTCCATCTTCAAATCTCCATTCCCCAGTTCCAACCTGCACATCTCTCCCACCTCCCCAGAAATGCCTTCATCTGCCCCTGCCAACTCTACTAACCCATAAGCTTCTGCACCCGTGTTCTCCATCATCAATTTCGTGGCAATGCACCCACATGCTGTGGACTCTTACGGACTTCCCTCTCTGGCCTCAGCTAATCATCCCATAAGCACACAGACATGCCATCTCCCAAAAACCTCTCCCATGAACCCATATCTTCAGGCAGCCCCCATCCCTTTCGCAGTAAAGTTTCTTAAAAATGCTTACCTACCTTTGCTGTCTCTACTTCCTCACCTCCCATTTTCAATTCACTTCACTGAAACTGCTCGTCAAAGTTGTCAATGACCTCCATGTTACAAAATCCAACTGACGCTTCTCTAACCTCATCTTCACCACTCAGCAGCATCTGACACAGCTGACTGCTTCATCCCTGAAACCTTTTTCTCTTGGCTTCCAAGACACTACACATTTCCAGTTTATCCCATCTCTGGCTTCCTTGTTCAATCTCCTTTGCCACCCTCTCTTCATTCCAATCTCTAACTGGCAAAGGGCTGCAGAGCTCAGTCCTTGGCCTTTTCATCTTTTCCATCTGTACTTTCACCCAAGCTGCTCTTACCCAGTCCCCATTTTAAATACCACATAGACCAATGACTCCCAAGTTTCTGTCTCTAGCTGGCACCTCTCCTATACATCCAGTTGTGTTTGTGACGATTTCCACCTGGGGGTCTAATAGGCAGCAAAGCAGAAACTTGGATTTTCAATCCACATGCACTCCCCCAGTGCTGCCCAGCACAGAAAATGGGACCATTTCTGTGACCATTTTCTCTGACTGAGTGACTTGACCATTTTCTCTGACTGAGTGTACCGATTAGTCCTTGGAGTTGCTGACTGAAGTTTTTGTTACCTATACAGCTGGTATTGGAAGCTGTGCAGTTGAATTGATAGAAGGTTTCTAACAGTCTTCTTGTCATCTAATACTTTTAGATTTTCAAAACTTGTTTGGCTCATTTCAGACTCACAACCTCAAGGACAGGCATCTGGTGGCCATGGAGGTCAGGGAGGGTTAAGAGATGAGCCAGACATTACCACTGGGGGCAGAGCTGGGGCAGGAGCTTAGGATTTCCCAAGCTTTCTTCCACTTCACCAAGATGGTTTTCTCTACCCCCATCCACCCCCGACTCTTATTTTTTTAACAAAAAAAATCTCAGATTTTGGGATAACTCTCTTTGTAGACATAGAGAACTCCTTAATCTTTGCACCAAAAAATCTTCTGGGAGTGACAGGGGCTGGGGTGGGGGTGGGGACAGGGAATACCCACCTGGTTTTCTCCTGATTGGTATAAATCTTTACCCGGTTGGCAGTAAAGAAGAATCTGCAATTTAGAAGATAGACCACATTTCAGGAAGCATAATAATAATTTAAAAAAATCAGAAAAATAGTATATTAATAATTAGCATAAAAAATCAGAAAAATAGTATATTAATAATTAGCACTTCAAAAATATAATTAACTCATTTCACTCAGTATTCTTGCCCTATTATACAGGTGGTAAACTCAGGCAAAGAGGGAGACAAAATCCTGAAATATTAGAGCCGGACTAAACCTTATAGTTTCCAAAGTGCCAGCAAGGTACTTGATCAGTTAAAGAACCACAGCCTGCAGGGAAGTCCAAAGCTGGGGCTTCCCACCATGGGTTTAGTTCACTAAAGTCTTCCCAGTCCAGATGCAGTGTACCGATTAGTCATTTTATTATAATCAATGTTGCCTGGTAACACAGCTAGGAGTCTACCTTTATCCAGGATTCAGGGGAACAAAGCCAGAAGCAGGATAACTGTAGCATTCTCATGTAGAAGGGGAAAAGATTTTGTTAACTCTGCTCATAAAAGGAGATCATGTAAGCCAGGCCAGACCAAGCAAAGTCATTCCCATGACTTTTGCTGAAGCTATAAGAAAAGAGGGCTGTCCTTCTGGGCTGGAGACCATCAGCCTGGCAATGGTGAGCATCAGATACCCTCTGACATCTCTGGCCACGTGGCTCCACCCATGCATGCAGCTGGTGCTAAATTCTCCTTCATTTTAAGTCACTTTGGGTTGGATTTCCAGCATTTGCAATCAAGAGCATCATATGTCCAATAAATCTGATGTGACAACCAAAATAACAAAGGGAGGAGGTCTGGTCTAGGTTGGGAGATCAACTGTAGTTCTGATTCTTGGGCTGCCTTACTAAATAGGAACAAATCCTTTCCTCCTCTGCCTTCAGAAGCAGTTAGACTAAATCTGGAGTTTTCTAATTGGGCAGAAGAGCTCTATGGAGCCTAAGAGTTCCATAGAGGTGGGACCTCAGGCTTCTGAAGCGTGAGAAGGGGGCTCTGGCTAGAAGAGTTTGCTTTTATCTATCGCACACATTGGGTTTTTGTGTCAAGGAGGAGAAGCCCTGGAGGGGAGGGAGATGAGGCAGAGGGAAGCACTCACCTCTGGAAGGAGGCCACACGGTCTTTCAGGGCCTGCACAAAGGGGAGGATCCAGTGATGGCGCAGAACCACGCTCTGGGACAGGCTGAGGTGGAATGCCTCCATCCTGACCAGCCGGGGCACGTACATCTGGCTGTGGGGCAGCAACACATCGAGCAGGTCCAGGAACTCTTCCCTGGCTTCATCTGCAGGAGAAGAGCAGAGAGCGAGGCCATTCTCTTAGACAAGGTGGCATGGCTAAATGAAGAAGCCCAGAAGGCAGAGAGAGAGAGAAGGGAGGGAGGCTCTTTTTACTCAGGATTTTGGGAAAAAATTACTTTGAGAGTAGCCTATGTCTGTGTATTCAAACAATATTTTAATATGTATTTCTGGCTATAGAAGCCACACATGTTCACTGTAAAAAATCCAACTATAAAAGAAATATGCAAAGGAGAAAGCAGGACCCCTGGAACCTGGAGCAGTGGTCTCCAAACATTAGTAAAACAAGCTTGCACACATACCTCAAATAAACATGTATTTACTGACAAATTGCAAATGTGTGCTAGTCTGTAAAATTATGTTATTAAATATGCACTCTCAAAAACAAGAATTTAAAAAGATAAAAACAAAAGCATGGAAAGGTTCTATTACCTTTCTTCCCACTGCCTAATGGATCATCACCTTGACTCTCGACCCACAGCACATGTACTTCACTTTCAAGACCACTACCTTAGAGATAAATACCATCACACTTGGATGCATTATTTCCCCAGCTTTTTCTCAGGGCACACACTAGAATATGTATTTTGTTTCGTTTTTAAAAAGTGAGAGCATACTGTGTTGGATATCCTTCCACACTGGCACAGAGAATTCAAGTTCATTTTTTTTTTAACAGCGCCATAGTAAACCACTAATAAGATACACTGCATTTCTTGAATCAGTCTTCTATTGATAGACATTTAGAATACTCCCAATTTGTCACATAGGCAAAGAACACTATGATGGCCATTCTTTTATGGTGCATAGTATTTATTTTTCACCAAACATGTGACCAGAACTGCATGTTTAACAGAGCACATTCGCCCACCTGCCCTGGAGAGCAGGCAGTACAGAGAATCATCCCCATTCTGCAGGTGGGGAAATGGAGGTTCCAGGAGTTTACTTGACCTAAAGCAAAATAAGAGCCACTACTTACTCTGCGTATTGTGCTAAGAATTTGACAGATTATCTGATTTGATCTTCACAAAAAATCCTAGCAGATAGGCATTACTATTATCTCCATTTTAGAGATGGGGAAACTGAGGCTCTGAGAAGTCCTATAACTTGCTAAAGGGCACCTCAAGTAGTGGGTAGGGGAGTGAGGTCTGACCCTGAAGGGCTGGAGCAGGACTTGCACCCTGTATACCCAGCACACCCAGGGCCCTCTTAGAAATAAAGTGCTGGGGCACCTGGGGTGGCCTTGACACCCCAGCCTCTCTCCCTGGTCACCTCCTCACGCGCAGGGAGAACACTATACCCAGGGTCAATAAAAAGTCTCAAACAATGAATTCAAAACTGAAATCAAGTTTACAGAAAAAATCCCCAATTCTCGAAGTCAGTTCTCTCCCCACTGAGTTGTCCTCCTTCCCACCACCACCGTCAGAACTTTCTGGCTTCTCCGTACCGGCTGGAGCCATCTTCCTCTCCACAAGAGTCACCTATTGGTGTTAGCCCCTTGCCTTTCCCACATTACTCACAGGGCACGTAGACGTGGGTGGCCCAGTTGCCCCGCTCATGGGGGAAGGTGCGCACCCGCCCCCCGTGTTTTACACTGTCATCCTTGGGCCCCTCCTCAGCATCTGGGAACATGGTCAGCACACTGTCGGGCACTGGCAACCTCTGGTCAGGAAGGGGGATCTGGCCACTGCAAGAGAGAAAAAGAAAATGGGCATATTTATCCTCCTAGCATTCTCTACCTCTGTACATACAACAAAAGTTGGAGCCTTTATAGACTCTGACCCTTGAGTTTCTATTTCCAGGCAGGTGCTGGAAGCAGTTTCAAGATAACAAAAAAGCTCTTTCCCAGTATGGTCTCACAACAACTCTGGGAGATGGACCCTTGCCGGGAACACAGTGCTCAGGGACAACTGGGCAGGTCAGGCTGCAATGTATGCTCATGTCCCCTAGATGACAGGAGGTATGGGCCAGCATACCACTTCCTAGCTCTGTGGTCTTGGTCACACCCCCTTTCTGGGCCTCAGTTTCCTCATCTGTAAAGTACACCCCACCTTATACAGCTATTGTGAGATCAACTGAGATACCGCCTGTAAAGCACTCAGAAAGCATAACGCTTGGCACTTAGGAACCATAGCGCCAGGAAATAAGAGCTGTCGATGGTCTGGTTCACTGCTGAGTCCCCAGTCCCTTGCCTGATGCAGAGTGGGTGATTACTGAATATTTACTAGATGAACAACTAGCTCTCCATAAGCTTTAGCTATTATTATTGCAATTGTGTTCAAAACAGGAAACAGACCTGGGGGTGCAGTGACAGTGGGCCAGCGGCCGAAAGCTGGACCCGAACCCACGTTTCTTGCCTTCCAACCCTGGCCTGGCCAGGTGGGGGACACTCTGGGGACCAGCCCAGGGGTGCACTCTGGCTCCTCCTTTCCCCCCGAGCTCCTTTTCCTTCCCCCGCGCGCCTCCAGGCGCTCCGGCACCTCGCGCGAATCCGCGCCCTCCCCAGAAAGACTTCCTTGATCCTCACCGAGGGCGGCCTCCCGTAGCCGGCCTGACTCGGGCCTCGGTCTCGGTTTCATCCTCAGAGCCGCTGCTGCTGTAGCCCACCAGGGGCGCCGCACTCATGGGGCCTCCTCCGCGAGACACTGCTCACCCTCCAGCAACGGCGCCTGCCGCCCGGGATCCCGCTGCACCGGAAGTGACCACCGGCAGGCGGGGCCTGAGCTAGCACCTCCTTGGGGCGGGGCCAGGACCGGGAGGGGCGGGACCCGGCAGGATCGTAGTAAAGACGCTGAGAACCGAGACCACGCTGAGGGTCCGCGAGGTGCACGTTGACGGATGTCTGGAACCTTCCAGCCTCCGTGTGACTGTTTCACAGATTGCTCTGGGCCCTGACCTCTCTGTCCGATGTTCTATCTGCAGCCGTCCGGAACCAGATCTCTCAGTCACTGACGGCCCCTAGGTCCGCTCACTCGACCCGGCGCTGCCCTCCGGGCACAGCCAAGATCAGAGGTCCTGGAACCTCCTCCTCAAACTGGGCCAAAGTTTGAGCCCGGAACTCCCTCCCCTAGGGCCAAGACCAGTGGTCAGAGGCAGGCCATTTCTAGAAGAGCGGAGGGTCTAGGCGGTCCCTCGCCTCAGGCGCAGGAGTCGGGCCGGGTCCGAGAGCCCCTCCCCTAAGGCCGAGCGCAGTGTTCACCCTCCCTCTTTCGGCTGAGACGCGCCGGCCCAGCCGATTGGAGAAGCGCCCCGCGCGCTCTGCGTGTCCGGCGAGCCACGGCCGCGGGGTCCCCGGCAGGGGGCGGCCTCGCTCCGCGCGGTCCTCTCCTCCCGCAGCCACCGCCGCCGCCGCCCCGGCTGCCGCTCCTCCCCCGGCCCCGCCTCCCCGGCCCCCGCGCCGCTCGCCCGTCCGCCAGTCTCCGCAAGGCCATCTGTCCGTCCGTCCGTCCGCCCGCCCTCCTGGCGCTCCTCCGCTCCGGCCCCGCCGCCCCGGCCGCGCGCGTCGCTTCTTCAGTCCCGGCCACCGCTAGCCTGTCCCCCGCCCCCGGGCCGGCCGCTGCCGCTACGCGAGGCCGGGGATTGGCAGCGCGCGTAGGCCGCGCCGCCGCTGATGGAGCCGGAATAAAGGGGCGGCCGTGAGAGCAGCCGGTCGCCGCCCGCCAGCTCGCCCCACGCCCGGCCCCGCGGGCGGCCTGCAGCAGGTGAGCGGCTGGGCGCCCGGGGCGGCGGACAGGGGGCACCCCTGAGTCCGCCGCGCCCCTTCCCCAGAAGCCCTGCCGCCTCTCCACCCCACGGCCCGACCCGGCTGCCTTCTGAGCTTCTGGGCCGCCGAGGCCCGGCCTCGATGCGCAGCCACTTTCAGGGCCGGCCAGTGGCCCTAGGGCCTTCGTCTTGCCCATGTGGCCGCGGGGTGGGCCCTGGGGCCGCAGCGGCCCGGCCATCTCGAGCGAGCGCCGACAGGAAGCATCCCAGCTGGCCGGTCAGGGAGGTGATCCGGCTTCACTCGATTGCCCAGAGAGGAGATAGGGTTGGGGTGGGGCGCAGGTGGGGGCCTCTCCTCCCCTCGCCTCTCCTCTCTGCTGAATGATTAGAGAAGACTTCCGACCGCACCTTCCAGGAAGAGGGCCGGGGTGGGTAGTGGGGCTGGGGGTGCAGGTGCGGGGACCCTCGGAATGGCGCCATTCATGCCCGGGAAAACAGGTGGGTTGGTGAAGCCGGACCTAGAAGGCCCGCCCAGCAGCCCAGCTGCCCTCTATCCCGGACAGGTGTAGCTAACCCAGCGGTACCGCTTGCTCATGTAACCTACTGCCTCCGCTAGGAGCAGCGGCTCCTTTTATCCCTTCCGGGAAGATGCTGAGGATGATAGCTTTTAGCCTGACTCTGATGTTTCTTTGGCAGAACAATTAGAGGT
>PVKY010000921.1:0-37786 GCA_004027775.1 Bradypus variegatus | reverse complement strand
AGGGCTAGGTGGCCAGCCCCTCCTCCCAGCCCCCCATGCTGTCTGCTGTCCCCCCCTTCCTCACTGGCTGAGGGCTTAAGGCAGAGCCCCTGACTCACAGATATCTGACTAGGCCACTCTGGGTCCCAGGTCTCTGCCAATCTGAAGCTGAGTGAGAAGCAAGAGGTGAAGAAGGAGCTGGTGAGTGGGCAAGGGGAGGGAATGGGACCACCGCCCTTTCGGGTGCCACAGAGTTCTGGGGCCTCAAGGTGAGGGTGGGGGTGGGAGAGCGGTGGCCAAGGCTAGGACAGCGGACTTGACGGAGATTTTTTTTTTTCAATTGGGGTGATGTCCGAGGGAAGCAGGGAGTCTGAAGCTGACCTGGAGTGGGTTGGGGGGCTGGGCCAGGTGACAGAGATCCTGACGGCACTGGGCCTGATGTCCTGCTCCCACACGAGGACAGCTCTGCTCTCCGGTGGGCAGAGGAAGCGCCTGGCCATCGCTCTGGAGCTGGTCAACAACCCACCTGTGATGTTCTTTGATGAGCCCACCAGGTAGTTCTCCCCTTCCTTTCCCACCAGAATGCCCCCCTTCCCCTCTGAGTAGGGGCCGGAGCCTCTGTTGGCAGCCTCCCAGGGCCAAGAGAAGAGCCTCTGCCTCATCTCCATCCTTGCCATCCCTGCCCCCAACCCGGTGTGTCCTGTCGTGGTGAACAGCCCATCCTTCACAGGCAGAAAGTCAGATGTCCTCCTTGACAGCTCCTTCTTGTTCTCCCCACCACAGCCCATCAATCACCAAGTCCTGTTGACTCTACCTCCTTTTGATATCTCTCAGATTTGTCCCTGTTCCCATCCCCAGAGCCAGTGCTGAAGTTAAAGGCATCATTACCTCTTGCCTGCATTTCTGCAACAGACTTCTATCTCCCCGTCTCCAGTCTTCCCCAGCCAGTCCTTCCTCCAAACTGCAGCCCAAACCATCTTTCTAAAAGGCAAATCTGGCCCCGCTCACTTCCCTGCTTAAAAACATGCAATCATTCCCATTTGCCCTCAGAGTAAAGTCAGGTGACTTACAAGGTCCTGCTCCCAACCTACTTCTCCAACCTCATGTCTCGCGTCACCTTGTTTTGCATTTTATGCTCTAATTATACAGAATTGCTTATAATTCTCTGGTCAAACCATGTGTTTCATGCCTCCAAGCTTTTCACATGCCATGTCTTCTGCCTGGAATGCCCTTCACCACCATACATCCCCTTCCACCTTCACCTGGCTTAGCTCTGACTTCCTCCATACTCCCTCGGGAAAACTTATAGCACCCTCCAACACCCCTTACAGCAGAGCTAAATCTTCCTCCTTTCCCCCACTGTGTTTCTACAGCACTTTCCACATGATCTAAATATCTCCTGTGCACTTATCTAACTCTCCCTCCAGACCTGAGTCTATGTCTTACTTATTCCTCATTGTAGTCCCCGTGCCTGGTAGTCAACAAGTGCTAAGCTGGACAGTGTTCAGTGCTTCCTGTTTCCTCCAAATGGTGGAATATATAAGGATATATAAGAGGATATATTATAGGATATATAAGAGGCCAGAGAAATTCTGTGCTGCCAGCTGCTTTCCCTTCTTAGCAGCTGCCCTGCCCTGAACATTCCCTTCCCTTGGCCCTGCCCACTTCACCGGCCACTGATGGCCTCTCTCTGGACAGTGGTCTGGATAGTGCCTCCTGTTTCCAAGTGGTGTCCCTCATGAAGTCCCTGGCCCAGGGGGGCCGTACCATCATCTGCACCATCCACCAGCCCAGCGCCAAGCTCTTTGAGATGTTTGACAAGGTGAGTGCCTCCAGGCCTCCGAGAAGATTGGTCTGAGGTGGGGAGAGGGAAGGGGGTCAGAAGAGACCCCTTTCCTACTGGGGCCCTGGTCTGTCTCCCCAGTCGCATTTTCCCAGCCTTCTCTTTCTGCCTCAGCTCTACATCCTGAGCCAGGGACAGTGCATCTTCAAGGGCATGGTCACCAACCTGATCCCCTACCTGAAGGGGCTGGGCTTGCACTGCCCCACCTACCACAACCCAGCTGACTTCAGTGAGTGGGGGCCTGTTGGCAGGGGCTGGGACATGGCATTGGGGGCTCAGGCACTCGGGCCTCCTGGGAGCAGAGTTCTCACTGTCACCTGCTGTCCCCAGACCCCCCAAAGAGGGGCTGGCTTGGCCTGGGAAGCGAGGGTGGCCCTCAGCTGAGCCTTGTCCTCTGTGTCCCTCAGTCATTGAGGTGGCCTCTGGGGAGTATGGAGACCTGAACCCCATGCTGTTCAGGGCTGTGCAGAACGGGCTCTGCGCCATGGCCGAGAAGAAAAGCAGCCCTGAGAAGAACGAGGCCCCTGTGCCCTGCCCCGCTTGCCCTCCGGTGAGTGGGGGTGGAGAGGGCCCAGAGGTCAGAGGGGAGGGAGGTGGGACCATGGACAGCGACTCTGCCAAGGAGGCTGTTCCCAGACGCATCACAACCTGGACTCCCAGGTGGAACACAGGACTTGGAAGAGACCTTCTAGTAACACCTGGCTGAGCTTGGGCACATTAGCCTCGTTGAGCCTCGGTTTTCTCGTTCATTTATTCATTCAACAAATTCTTGCTGAGCATTCACAGCATGTTGTCCTCCTTTTCAGCACAGGACACCCTGGTCAGCAAGACAGACACTGTGTCTCTGGCCTTGTGGCTGGTGTGGGTTACTGTCACCTCTAACCTGGAGGTGACGATCTTTAACTTCACAGGGCTATCGTGAGGACCCATGAGATAATCACGTCAAGCTCTTGGCTGTGTACCTGCTACCGTAGGTGTTTGTTCAAAGCCAGTTCCTTAAATGGGGTACTATAACCCTTGGAAACTGGAAGGGTTAATTATTGTTATCTTGGTTGTCATAATTGTCATTATTAAATAATACTATTGTGGAACTGGAGGCATAAAGAATAATACCCTTAGAGTACAGTTTTTCAAGGAGTAAACAAATGAAGAAGTGACCCAAGTTTTTCCCCCCTTCCTTGGGTTTCTTTCTGGATCTCCCTCTGACTCATACCCCCAAACCCACCTTCAGGCCCACAGCTCCATGGTGGAGGATTTTGTTGTTGACTGGGAGGGCCTCTGCCGTGGGGACCCCTGCTGTGGAGTCTTCCCGTTCACTGAGCTGGGCGGGCAGTGGAGGTGGGGTGGAGAGCTTATTCCATCCAATTTCCTCTCCCCCAGGAAGTGGATCCCATTGAAAGTCACACCTTTGCCACCAGCACCCTCACGCAGTTCTGCATCCTCTTCAAGAGGACCTTCTTGTCCATCCTCAGGGACACGGTGAGGCATCATGTTGGGCCATAAGAGGCCGACCTTGGTCTGGCCACTGGGGGCTCAGGATCCCAGCAGCTGGGATGGGAACGGGGCCCCTTCACCTGGGGACCCCCAGTGCACTGTGGGTCAGTGAGCCTGTAAGGGTTGCTCTGAGCCCCTGCCACATCTCCCCCTTCCCCGCCAGGTCCTGACCCACCTGCGGTTCATGTCCCACGTGCTGATCGGCGTACTGATTGGCCTCCTCTACCTGGACATTGGCAATGATGCCAGCAAGGTCTTCAACAACACCGGCTGCCTCTTCTTCTCCATGCTCTTCCTCATGTTCGCTGCCCTCATGCCCACCGTGCTCACCTGTGAGCTGGCCTGCCCTGGGTCCAGGCATGGGGTGGGGCCAAGGTGCTGGCCAGCAGTGTCTCATCCACCTGTCTCCTCAGTCCCCCTAGAGATGGCGGTCTTCATGAGGGAGCACCTCAACTACTGGTACAGCCTCAAAGCGTATTACCTGGCCAAGACCATGGCCGATGTGCCCTTTCAGGTGCGCTTATTCCTCCCACCTGCCCACCACTCCACCCTGTCTTGCTCCCTCCATCCTTCTACCTCGCCTCCACCAGACTGGTCCCCTTCCATCTTTTTCTTCCCCTCTTCTCACTTAGCAAACAGGAGGGGAGCACTGTGCCTGGCACTGGGGGTACAGCAGCAAAACAGGACAGGCTTAGTCTTGACCTTGGGGAACTTACATTCTAGTGGGAACAAGTGATGGCAAACAGAAAATGCCAAAAGTCATAATCCCACAAATTTGTAAACCTTATTAGAGGCTGGAGAGAAGAACCTAGCTTGCTCTGGGGACTTCCTGCTGTTTGCTGCCTGTGAGACCCTAGGCAAATCACCTGACTACTGTCTCTTTGCTTCAGTGTCCCTGTCTATAAAATGGGGATGACAGTAGTCCCTACCTTGGGGTTATTTGTGAAGATCAGGTGAATTAATACATGTAGAGCACTTTGAATAGTACTTGGCACATAGTACCACCACCACCCTTTGCCAGCACTGTGGCAGACCCCCTGCTAAAACGTAAGGCAACTTTGTGCAAATCAGAGAAAAGGTGACCCTTCCTCAGGGTGCATGGTGCATGGCGCTGGAGTGCACAGCTTACTGAGCAGAGCACAGGCTGGGTTTCAGCCTCTAGTTAGCTCTTGGTGGGGCACCCTTGTGCAGAGAACAACCTGCACAACTGTACATGGCAGGTATGATCCCTACCCTCCAGGAGTTGATAGTTTCATGGGGGAAACAAAAGCCCCTCATATACAGAGTTGATTCACAACACAAGGATTAAGCTGGTACAGATGGGCAGGACTCTGGGAGCTCCAAGGAGGAGAACTGGTCAGAGTGGGCCTAATGGAAAAGATGAGACTGGAAGGTGAATGAGGTTCATGGAGTCAGAGAGGAAGGGGGCTGCATGAACAAGGGTGTGGAGGCAGGAACAGGGGTGGCACACTCTGGTGCTAGGTGTGCTCGAGGGTCCTGTCGGGACGGAGTGGAGGGTCTTGGGCAGTGGGCCACTGCCTTGCAGCCCGGCCCTCCTGGCAGTCCTCTGCCCACCCCTGTGCCCGCTCCCCAGGTGGTGTGCCCGGTGGTGTACTGCAGCATCGTGTACTGGATGACAGGCCAGCCAGCGGAGACCAGCCGCTTCCTGCTCTTCTCAGCCCTGGCCACTGCCACTGCCTTGGTGGCCCAGTCTTTGGGGCTGCTGATCGGAGCTGCCTCTAACTCCTTGCAGGTGGGAGGGCTGACAGGTGGGGGCCCCCCAGAGGGGACGGGGTCCCTCATGGGAGGAAGTGGGGGCAGGAAGTGGGGAACCCTGGGGCCACCCCAGTCCTGGTTCTGTCCTGGCCACACCTGTGACAGCCTGACTCCTCTTTGCTCTTGCCCAGGTGGCCACCTTCGTGGGCCCGGTTACTGCCATCCCTGTCCTCTTGTTCTCCGGCTTCTTTGTCAGCTTCAAGACCATCCCCACTTACCTGCAATGGAGTTCCTACCTCTCCTATGTCAGGTCAGCACCCCTCCCCTCACCATCTGGCCTCCACCTCCCTGCAGGAGGCCGGGCCCAGGTCTTCCTGTGTCGTGTGCCAAGTCTGGTGCCTTTGGGTGGTCCCCAGGGATGGATGCATTGTGGCTGGGCTCTGGTGATTGACCCTGTGCCTCGAACCCTGCTCTGCTGGCCCTGCTGGCCTAGGTACGGCTTTGAGGGTGTGATCCTGACAATCTATGGCATGGAGCGAGGAGACCTGACATGCTTAGAGGAACGGTGCCCATTCCGGGAGCCACAGAGTATCCTCCAGGCGCTGGATGTGGAGGACGCCAAGCTCTACATGGACTTCCTGGTCTTGGGCATCTTCTTCCTGGCCCTGCGGCTGCTGGCCTACTTTGTGCTCCGTTACCGGGTCAAGTCGGAGAGATAGAGCCTCGCCTCTGGCCTGTGCCCCAGCCCCCCTGGCTGGAAGACCCCAGCCCCAGTCCTTCGGGACTGTTTTAACCTTGTAGACTTGGGCACTGGTTGCTGGTGCAGCCGCCCTCCCCTCCCTCAGCAAATTCACAGACTGGTGGGTAGATTGCGTACCCAGATATGGCCCTGGGAGTGAGGACTTCAGCCCCCCAACACCTGCCCAGGGGTCTTCCCAATTGACGCGGTTTGTAGCTTCCTCCCTACTCTGACCAACACCTGCATGCAAAGACCACTGGGAGGCTGCTGCCCCCACCCCCCCTCCTGCCGTGGGTAACCTCCTCTGTTGTCTGCCTGGGAGCCCGAGGCTTTCCAGGCCCCCAAATACAATTGACCAAAGTGGCCTCCTCTGGGGTCCCCCACCACAAAGTGTTTGCAAACTGGGCTGCTATAAGGTTGGGGTTCCAGGGCTGGCCCCTGATGTGGTCCCCTAGAAGTCCCATTACAGATGTTAGAATGGAGCAGGGAAGGACTCTGGAAGTCTCTCCCTCCTCCTCCCCCTCTCTCCACTGCTGGGACAGAAGCTGGGTTTTCTGTCTGAGCCCCCTCCTCCCAGTCCTGGGGATTGGAGAGGCTTGGGGTCCTGGGATGCCCCTGTCCCTCCTGCCCCATCACCTTTGGTGGCAGGTAGGTCCTGGTGGCACCTCTGCAATAACGTCTGTGTCTCTCTCCCACCTGCCCCTGGAACTGGAGAATGCACTTTATTCTGGGGAGTGAGTGGGGAAAGACCCAACCCTCCTCTCTTGCTGCTCCTGATGCGCGGTCCCGCAATGCACCTTCCCCACTCAGGAGTTACAGGCACATACATGCAAGAGGCAATCTCAGCACTACACACAGTCGCCAACCCCTGCAGCTCAGAGGAAGAGTAATGGGGCAAGGTGGGGGTGGGGCGAGGGTGCTACAGGGAGGGCAGTGTCAACCTCCTCCTGGGGGACCCGCTTTGGATATTCTAAGGATGAAGCTGGTGCTGTTGGGGTGTCTCCAGTATCTGCAGGTATCTCCTCTCTACCTCCCCCCACCCTAGTATTCCCTTCCTTCCAAGGTAGGGGTGGCACAGGGCACTAGCTCCCTGGAGTTTAAGACCCAACACAAGCACAGGCACGGGCATAAGTTGACCTTGGCCATTGCCACCCCATGGGCCTCCTCTCATGCACCAGGCTGGCATCCCCACTCCCCCACCCCTTCCCCAGCCTCTTTGTTGCTCTTCCAAACTCCTGTCCCTTTCCCATCAGCCAAAGTGGCTTCTGGGCATCAGAGGAGCATGTCCTGGGCACCAGGGTGGCAGACACACCTAAAGCATGTCTGGCTTTCCTGATGGGGTGCAGGCTCATTCTACTTCTGAGTGTCCCCTCCCCCAGAGCTCTTTTTTCACTTTATTCCTGTACACATACCCCTTCCCTCATCCTGTCACGGATCCTTCCATCACACGGAGATGCCAGTTATATTTGTGGCATATCATCCATTATTAATAAAACCTCTATTTATACAGTATGTAGTGTGTAAATGTGTGTGGGAATAGTACCTGGCATGATGGGCGGCTTTAGGGAGGCTGTGGCAGCAGATGGTAAGTCCAAGGTATATATCAAGCTAGTGACTATATCTAATGAAATATTTCTACCATGCTTTAAATCTTCTTAACACTTTGGGTTCATTATCTCAAGGGAGTCCTGTGCCAACCCTGCACTATCCCACATGACAAACCATTGTGCTGATGAGAGAACTGAGACTTAGGTGACATGGCTTGCCCAAGGAACTTCAGCTAATAGGAGTGGAAGGACCAGGTCTTCTGCCTCCAGGCTCCTCATTCTTTGCATTGGCCAGTAACCTTGGAGGTGGTTGATCTGCCTGCCGTGTGTGTGTACCCTGTGTCTGTGGAATTGTTGTGTCTGCATGATACATGACTCTCTGGGGATCACTGAACCTGGTTGTCCCTCTGGGGCTGTTGGAGATGCCTAGTGGGCGGGAAGGGGAGTAAAAAGCAGGAAAGGACCCGGGGCCTCATGCCCCCAGGATGAGAGTGGCAGGGGCCTCATTGGGCTCACCCAGCTCTCCCTGTTTCTTCCTCTTTCTCTCCTACCTGGCCACATTCACCAGCCCCCAGGATGGCAGGTGAGTCCTGTGGCCAGAGATATACAGTGGGCAAGTGTCCAGAGGGCCTTGACGGCTGGCAGCAAGATGACCCAAGAAGCAGCACACCATCTGCCCCTCTTTTCTCTTGTGCCTGAAGCTTGGGGACTGAAGGAAGGGAATGATATCAACCCTGCCAGCTGCTTAGAAGATTCTAGTTGGCCTACATGTAGAGCTAAGTGCTCTGGGCTAGACTGGGGTCTAATCTATGACCAGTTGGGTGTTTCTTATGGAGCTGGGAGTGGGAAATGGGGAGATGTCCTAGTCCTAGTTTCTGGAATTCTAGTTAGCTTTAGGGGGTATTCTGGGTGCCACCTTCTCCCTGGAGTGATGCCAATAAGTGGCTCCTTACAAGTCAGAGGGCATGATATACATTAGACTGTCTTTCTAAAGATTCGTCGATTTAAAATTTTTCTCTTTTAAAATGCTAATATTCCTGAAAGGGTAAAGCATCTATAAATCCACAAATTTGCAAGTTCCCTAGGGAGCTAAAGAAGGCGTACAGCTATTCTGGAGCCAGCAAGGGTCAGCCAGGCACAGAGAACATTTGTACAGTGGCTCATATATTTGCAAAGAGAGCTCTTTTGATTCTCACAACAACCTCTCCAAGGCTGCTAAGATGAATATTATCATTCTCCCTTTTACAGAAAAAGAAACCGAGGCTTGGAGAAGTGACCTGAGCAAGCTCTCAAGATATTGCGCTCTTGACAGCATGAATCACCTGCTTCCTTGGCCTGTTACTTCTCCAACCAGTCCCAGTAACTTGCTGAGCGGGGACATAAATGCACTCTGCCCTTCCACAAACATTATGAAATAGGCCTGCTCTCCCTGAAATATGACAGAGAACATCTTCTCTGATGCAACCACCTTCAATGTGAAGGAGTCAGGGCCTGGGCACAGTGCTGGCAGGCAGAGATGCCCAGCACAATTCTATGTTGTGTGGCTCTGAGACTACCTGGTCCCCATCAGAAGGCCAAACAGAGGGCACGCCCCCAGCATGACTCACAGTACTTCTGTCTGCAACAAGCCTGTCAAATTATAGGAATTATATGCCATTAATAAACCTCCATGGCTGTGGTATCCATAGTTGAGGAGCTCTAGGCTGTGTCCAGCCAGGATCCTGTCTGCCAAGCATGTCTGGGGGTGGTTTTGAGTCTTCTTGGGGTGACTGGTGGCTATCTGTGTTGCATGTGGCCATTTGTGTGGTGCATGCCGCCTGTATTAAGTGATGTCTGATGCTTCCATTTGAAAAGGAGGTGGATGGGCTCTTGCCTGGCTAGGTAAGTGGAATGAAGCTAGAGGAGTCTCCTAGGCCTGGAATGTCACCCCTGAGACCATATTCACAGGGTTTCTCCATCCCCCCTACCCCATACTACTCCCCTTTAAGAATTTCTTTTAAAGTGCAAACATGCCTGGAATACCCTTCCCTTCCCTGAATTATTTTTTAAAGACCTAGTTCAAATGTTGCCTCCTCTGCCAGAGGCAGAGTTAGTCACTTCCTCTTCTGGGTTTTCCTAACACTTATGCCTGCCTCTGAAGTACCATCAATTGTAAACATGTGGTTGGTCCCACTGCTGCTGGGGTCTGGCCCCTGCCTGCCTTGTTCAGCCTGACAGCCCCGGGGCCTAATGCGGGACTGGCACACGGGGCCGGGGTGCTCAGTACTAGCCCCATACCATGTGTGCAATGAATGAATGAACAAATATCTAAATGGATAAATGAAATACAGCACTGTTTTCAGCCTGGATGGAGGCTAGAATTTCACAGGGCCTCTGCCCAGCCCTGCCCTGGGAGCCTCTCTCAGTTCCCTATCCGCACCTCTGCTGGTTGCACACTCTACATCTCTGCTGTGGGTGGAGGCGTGCCCTGGCTGTGGGTGGTAGGCGGCTCCTCCATCTGGGCTACATGGGCCTGGGTGTGACCCTCCTGGAAGCATAGGGATGAGGATGGGGGCCTTGTGGTTCCAGAAGCCCTGGGGCCAGGCCATGATTGGGTGCTAGACAAGAAGAGCAGGTTGGGGTGGTAGCTGTGTCTCTGCCATCAAGCTTTCTCCTTTCTTGACTAAACTGACCGGAGGCCACATTGGAGGTGTAAGGTCTGAAGAGAGCAGGTACAGAAGTGTGGACCCAAAGGGGCCTTGGGTTTGGGTCTAATCCAGAAGGTGGGCTGAGGAAGTGAAGAGGGACAGAGGGAAGGATGGCCTGAGGGCACCCAGGGGTGCGGTAGGAAGGCCCAAGAACTATATCCTGGTTCTGACTCTCACTTCCTAGTGGAGTCAATCTGGGCAAGTCATTGCAACTTTCTGGCGTCAGTTTCTTCAACTGTAACATGGGGACAAGCAACAAGCCCTGCTCGGACGTTGTCAGTGAGGTAAGTGGGTGTTACTGGCGCTTGGTAAACTGCAGGGGGCGGCACTAGGGGCAGGGCCCGCCGGGATGGGGCGCTGAGGCCCCTGCGGAGGCGGGTGCGTGGACGGGCGAGTGTGGAAGGGGTCCTTATCCCGGGCCTGCTCTCGCCGTCCCCCTGCTTCCAGGACCCCGCGGGACCCGAGCGCCCGGATCGTCCTCTCCGGCGCCCGCCGCCCGGGCCGGATGCCAGGGCGGGCAGGGCTTGGCGCAGGCGGGCGGAGTCGAGCAGGAAGCGCCGCGCCGCGCGGAGCCGGGGAGTCTGGGAGCGAGCAGGGGGCGCCGGCTTCCGACTCGCTGACCGTCCCGGGCCGCGGGCTCGCGGGCTCGCGGGCCTGTGCAGCCGCGGTCAAGGCCTAGCTTGCTCCGTCGTCCTCCGCCCCCGGCTGCGCGGCTGCTCCTCTCGGGGCCCAGGGCCCAGGGCAGGGCGGCGCCTGGGAGGCCTGGGCCGGTGCCGCTGGAAGGTTCCGGTCAGTGAGAGCAGGAACTGCTCGGCAGGCCGGCAGTTTCTCTCTCTCGCTCTGAAGTCTGAAGCCAACTGGGAGTAGGAGAGTGTTTGGGACCTAGTTTGGGGGGGGGTCTGAACCTGTGGGAACCCAGCCCGGATACTTTAACTGCTGGGCCCCCTCCTTTTCTCACTGCCCTGGATCCCTGGGGTGATGGTTGAGGGGGGTACTGCCCTGCTCCCGGTGAGCCCCATTGTGACTCAGTGGTCCTGGTTCTGATTCTGACTCCCTGAGCCAGTTTCTCTGAGCTTTCTCAGGTTTTCTGAGCCCTCTTGTTAAACCTTCCCCAGGCCCTGGGGTTTCTGCGTGAGCCCCAGCCAACCCCATCACTGGTTGGCCCCACTAAGGTCTGGCCAATGCCACTGATTGTCCCTGTGCCGTGCCCTTGAGCCACAATCCCAGTGGAGGAGACCAGGGGCCAAATAGAAGCCCACCCCATTTGTTAAGGGGGCTCAGAGGGACCAGGAAAGACTTTCCAGAAGACAGGACCTTTGAGCGGGGTCTTAAGGGATTGAGTAGAATTCTGACAGAGGAGAAAGGTCATTCCAAGCCCAGAAAAGCATATGAACAAGGTTAGGAATGCTGGAGCAAGAATCCAGTGAGCCTCGTGAGTGGGGCACTGATGGGCTGACTGGGAAAATACCCTGTGTGGCCCTGGTGTTTCAACTCTAGAAGTAACCTAGGTTGTTACAGAAGTGATCAGTGGCTGGAGGAAAGATGGAATGGAGTGAGATTGGAGGCAGAGAGGCCAGTGAGGAGAGGGGGTTCCCTGTGAGTCCTGGGAGGGTCTGAGTTAGCAGTAGGGATAATGCAGAGGGACAGACAGACAAGTCATTGGGAGGAGGAATTGGTAGGACTGTTTCGACTGACTGCAGGAGAGGGAAGAAGGACTTGAAGACAATCAGGTCAGCCTTCTAGTCGACATTGTGTGGATGGGAAGATTTGCAGTAAAGTCACTAAAAGGGGAGAGGAATGCTGAGCTTGGTTTGGCAGGCGTGAAGTTTGAAGTACTAGCAGGATGTGCATATGGAGATGTCAGGCAGGAAGTTCATTCATTCATTTATTTATTATTTATGCCAGCCTCAAAGGCAGCTGACATGAAAGTACGGAGAAGATAATATGATAAAACCATTAAAACTCAGCTAAAGGAACTAAGAACAGAGTAACAAAGGCAAAAAGGGAGTGGATAATTATTACTGGAAAACTGAGGCTTAGAAAAGTTACTGAAAATGAACAAAGGACTCATGTCTGAGCTTGTTGGTAGCAAAAAAAAAAAAGGCACCTAAATACTAAATAAAGCAGTTTGTGAGGCTGGAACTCAGGAGAAAGGCATTTGTGAAGCATCAGGGGACAGGCAATAGGTGGTGATAGGAGATAAAATGGGGTCACTCAGGTAGTAGATGTAGGAAATGGAGGAGAGCTGAAAGCCAGGATGGGGCTTCAGCAACGCTGACATTTACAGAATGGCCACTCCATTCTCACCATTCTTCTTGCAGGGGAGCTGGATAGAAGCTAATGCTAAGAGCCCTGAGCTCTGACCTTCTCTTCCACCATGCGGTGGGGCCACTGTTTGCCTAGGGCCTCTTGGGGCTCCAGTCTGGGAAAAGGACTCCAGTTACCAGGTGAGCAGGAAACGGGTTTCTGTCCACCCTCCCTTCCACTTCAAGGTCTAGATGGTGACATCAGGTGTGTTAGTCCCAACTCTGCAGTCTCCTAGTTGCTGACCTTGGACAAGGCATCTCACCTCCCTGAGCTTCCCTTTTCCCATCTCAAAATAAGAGAGTTGGAGTAGATGACCTTTGAGGGTCCCTTGTAGCAACATAAGTTCAAGATCACTTGTGTGATTTCATTTTGCATTCTTGAGTGCCTGCTAAGTAAAAGACCCTGTGCTAAATTCTAAGTAAAAAATTGTGAACAAAAGCAGATGTGCTCTCTGCTCTCATGGTGATAAAAGCTAATAAATCATCACACAATGAAATATAAAATTGTATATAACTGCTACAAAGGGGTGGTACATGATGCTATGAGAGCAAATAATGGGGGACTGATGTAGACGTGGGGGTCTATGTCTTGGTGGGAAACTGGATGGGATCTGTCTGTGCTGTTCATTCCTTCCCCCTTCTCTCTGTAGGTGAATGTTTCCCCTTCCTGACCCACTGGAGTTGGTCACTTAGAGGGGACCGTCCCCTTGGGCCCTCTAGGTGAGGCACAGCAGGGTAGACTGGGAAGGGTCAGGACTTGGAGCTAGCCTGATCCCCTGGGTGGGGGAGGAGGGAGGGATTGGCCTTCTGGGGGTGGGGAGGGTCTAGAGTCATCACCCAGGCCTGGGAGGAAGCTGGCCTAGATCATGGACAGCTGAGGTCATAGTGGTCATCCCGAGGGAGGAGCTGTGGGTAGTGGGGTGGAGTCTGGCAGTGGCTAGTCTGAGTTCTAGGCAGGGAGTCAGCAGTGGGGAGCTAGAGGGCCAGGGTGAAACCTCCGTTCTTGGGAAGGGTGTGAGAGTCAGCCAAGGCTCTCAACTTGGGTGCCTGGTATTAGGCCTGGATCTTAGGAAGCCAGAAATCTGGCAGTCCAGACAGACCTGGACTCAGAGCCAAGTGGCAGCCAAACCCCACTCAATCCTTCTCTTTGCTCCCAGGGCCTTTATACGACATCATGGGAGCTCAGTGAGCAGTGCTCCCCCATCAATGAGACAAGGCCAGCTGTTCCGGAGCATCTCTGCAGCTGGTAAAGGGACCAGCTCTTCAGTAAACCTGATGACAAGGGTGGACTGGGATGCCAGGGAAGGGACAGGTGCTAGAGGAGAAGCAGGACAAGGGAAGTGTAGAGGATCCATTGGGAGGTCCCTCTCTCCCTCCCTTGCCCCATTGTCCATCTGCCCCTGTGTCCTTTCCAGCAGCTCTTATGCACGTAACGTGTGCAAAGTTCTGGGAGGGATATATATCATCCTTGCCTTCAACAAACTTTGGGTCCAGCAGTCAGGCTGGCTGTACACAGAGAACCATGAAACCAGCCAGCTCACACCCAGCATTACGCATCCAGTGGCTCTCCATTTTCTACCATAGGAATTCCAAACTTTCTGGACAGTCTATTTTTTTAGTGTCCTGTGTGCCCAACATCATTTTGGGTCCCAGCATCTGGTGCTGTGTCCTGAGTCCCCACCCTGGCCCTTCTACCACCCTGACCCACCCCGAGCTCCTGCAATTCTCAGCCCCTTTCCCTCACCCATTTCCCTTGCCTTCCCGTCCAGAAGCTATCCAGTGGCACCGCCGGAACCTGATCGAGTGGTTCAGCCGGCTCCCCAGGGAGGAGCGCCAGTTTGGCCCAACCTTTGCACTAGACACGGTGCATGTGGACCCCGTGATCCGCGAGAGCACCCCTGATGTGCTGCTTCGCCCACCTGCGGAGCTGGCCCTGGAGCACCAGCCGCCCCCAGCTGGGCTCCCGCCACTGGCCCTGTCTCAGCTCTTTGACCCGGATGCCTGTGGGCGCCGGGTGCAGACAGTAGTGCTCTATGGTACGGTGGGTACGGGCAAGAGCACACTGGTGCGCAAGATGGTCCTGGACTGGTGTCACGGGCGGCTGCCGGCCTTCGAGCTGCTCATCCCCTTCTCCTGTGAGGACCTGTCATCCCTGGGCCCCACCCCAGCCTCCTTGCACCAGCTCATGGCCCAGCGCTACACGCCCCTGAAGGATGTTCTGCCCCTGATGGCCGCCGCCGGGCCCCGCCTGCTCTTTGTACTCCATGGTTTGGAGCATCTCAACCTCAGCTTCCGGCTGGCGGACGCAGGGCTTTGCAGCAACCCTGAGGAGCTGCAGGCGCCAGCTGCCGTCATCGTCAACCTGCTGCGGAAATACATGCTGCCCGAGGTGGGTGCCCTGCCCTGCCACTGCTACCTCCTGACTTGCCCCCTGAGGATTTTGGTGTCCTGTGCCCACATGTTTATTAGGTAGGAACACAGGCCCTGGCTTAATTCAAATTCTGGCCCCTCTATTTCCCAACCTTATGACCTTGAGCAAGCGACTACTAACTATTCTAAGCTTCAGCTTTCTTCTCTCCATGAGTTATAATGATGAAACGAGATGTTGCACATTAAGTGCTTAGCGCAGTGCCCTGGGTCATACTAGGTGTTCAGTAATTGATAGATATAATCATCGTCATTACCTTCCTCCTTGGACACTCAGTTTTCAGGGGCTCCCTGGGGAGTGAGGTGGTCAGGACACCACGATCTTTCTTAATGCTCAGCCCTGACCCTCCCAGGCTAGCATCCTGGTGACCACCCGGCCCTCTGCTGTCGGCCGCATCCCCAGCAAGTACGTGGGCCGCTATGGTGAGATCTGTGGCTTCTCTGATACCAACCTGCAGAAGCTCTACTTCCAGCTCCGCCTCAGCCAGCCAGACTGCGGGCACGGCGCTGGGGGTGCAGGGATCTCGGCCACCCCAGCCCAGCGTGACAACCTGGTGCAGATGCTCTCCCGGAACCTGGAGGGACACCACCAGATTGCTGCCGCCTGCTTCCTGCCCTCCTATTGTTGGCTCGTCTGTGCCACCTTACACTTCCTGCACGCCCCGACGCCTCCCGGTCAGACCCTCACGAGCATCTACACCAGCTTCCTGCGCCTCAACTTCAGTGGGGAGACACTGGACAGCACTGATCCCTCCAAGTTGACCCTGATGGCCTATGCAGCCCGAACCATGGGCAAGTTGGCCTACGAAGGGGTGTCCTCGCGCAAGACCTACTTCTCAGAAGAGGATGTCCGAGGATGCCTGGAGGCTGGCATCAAGACGGAAGAGGAGTTCCAGCTGCTGCACGTCTTCCGCCGGGATGCCCTGAGGTTTTTTCTGGCCCCATGCGTGGAGCCAGGGCACCAGGGCACCTTCGTGTTCACTGTGCCCGCCATGCAGGAATACCTGGCTGCCCTCTACATCGTGCTGGGTTTGCGGAAGACGATGTTGCAGCAGGTGGGCAAGGAAGTGGCTGAGCTTGTGGGCCGTGTAGGAGAAGATGTCAGCCTGGTCCTGGGCATCATTGCCAAGCTGCTGCCCCTGCGGGCTCTGCCTCTGCTCTTCAACCTGCTCAAGGTAACAGCCCTGGCACCCCCCCACCCTTGCTTCTCCCCACCCTAGGACCCCAGGTTGTCAGCCCCCCAAGTTCCCTGTTCAACCTTTACTCCTCTCCCAGAAGGAAACTGCTACTTTCTGCATAGGTGGGAATCATCTTCTGGGCCCTGGTTTCAGATTTGGGCAGTGTTCCTGTGGTTTGCTAATGCTGCTGCTTTGCAAACAGAAATGGATTGGCTTTTATAAAGGGGGTTTATTTGGTTGCAAAGTTACAGTCTTAAGGCCATTAAGTGTCCAAGGTAAGGCATCAAACAATAGGGTACCTTCACCGAAGGATGGCCAGTGGCATCTAGAAAACCTCTGTTAGTTGTGAAGGCACACAGCTTGTGTCTGCTTGCTGCCAGGTTGTGTTTCAAAATGGCATTCTCCAAAATGTAACTGTCAACTTTCAATGGCCGTCTTCAAAATGTCTCTCAGCTGCAGCTCCTCCAAAATATCACTCTGAGTTGCTCTGAGGTCCCTCTGTTTGTGAGCTCTTTTTATAGGACTCCAATGAACTAATCAATACCCACCCTGAATGGGCAGGGCCACATTTCCATGGAAACATTCAATCAAGAGGTCACACCTTAGTCAAAGGTGTCATTCACAGTTGTGTGGGTCACATCTCCATGGAAACACTCATTCAGAAGGTTCCAACCTAATCAATACTAATAATTCTGCCCCCACAAGACTGCACCAAAGAACATGGTGTTTTGGGGAACATAATACATCCAAACTGGCACAGGCAGTTTGGCTTTTAGTGGGACTATAGTAAAAGGATTGGGGAGGGAGAAGCCCCAAGGCTGGGGAAGGCTTGGAGGCTGAAAGGGGGATTTGAGGGTGCAGGGACTTTAGTAACAATCCTACAGGCCTACAGTGGTTTTCTTTTTGCATTTCTCTTCCTAGGCCTTTCTGCTGGGAGACAGGGGTCACTACAGCCCAGGGTCTGTCCTCAGCTTTGCAGGTCTAGGAACTCGATTGCATCTGTTTCCCCAGAGGTGATCAGGCTTTGGGAGTGGTGACTCATCCTAACTAAATCACCAGAGATGGGTTTAGAAAGCAGACCCCATTTTATTAATTTATACTGGCAGGATACATGGCATGACTAATTGGCTTAGGGCAGCCATCCTGGGTGCAAGTCCACTGCAGAAACCAAATTACAGACCCGAGGCTTATGCTGGGAGCAGGGTGGATGCATTAAATTTTTGAGGGGAAGAAAACACTTTGTTGATGTTTGCCAGGTGCTTTTTCAGGTTTCTTTCTTCAGTTTGTCACAACAGCCCTGTAAATGAAGTACTATTAGGATCTCTTTTCTAGACAAATGAAACTGAGGCCCAGGCAGTCTAATTATCTTGCCCAAGGTCATTCATATAATAAATAGAATAGCTGGGACAGGTTTTGTGATTTGGAATCCTGAGCTCTTTCTGTTAAACTATGCTGATGTAGTATGGAAACTTCTGCCAGGAGGTGGTGACTTGCTAAGTAACCCCTGTTCTCTCTAGGAATGTTTCAGTAACTCAGGTTGGTCTTGAGGGGTCAAAGCCCTGATTGGTGCTGGCAAAAATCTCAACATGTTTCCCTTTTTATGGGCATCAAAGTGTAAGGGTTAAGAGGAGGGATTCAGTCATGCAGCTATCCGGGTTCAAATCCAAGCTCTGCCATTTACCAGCTGTGTGACCTTGATAAGTTACCTAACCTCCCTGTGCTTCAAATATCTTGTCTGTTATATGGAGATAATAATAGAGTCTATTTCACTGGCCTAATCTGAGGATTGAATGAGTTCATACTCAGGGCCTGGTCCACAGTAAGTGTTATTTAAATGTTTGTTAAATAAATGTAAAAATAAGCTCATGCAGCCCACCCCCTCTCAGACCATCGCCTCAGACAGCCAGGTAATGTCCACTGTTGAGGCCGCCCCAAAGTTTTGAGGATGTCCTTCCCTTACCTGGGTTGCTGTGAGAGGCTCTGGTCTCCTGTGAGATTCAGAAAGCCCCCCAGCTATCTCAAGAGCCCACCACAGTTTAGGGAGGGTTCCCTAGCAGAGCCCATTTGCTTCTTCATGATCCTATTGGCTTGGACTTCACAGGATGACATCTTCTGGTCTTGTAACTAGATGATTGCTGGGGGAAAGATACTAGACAATGATCTCCATGTCAGGAACTTCACATAGGAGAAGTGAAAAAAACAAAACAAAACAAAACACTGAACCAGACATTAGAGGAAGGGCCGCAAAACAATCTCAGGGCACTGCCGGAAGACTGGAACCATTCTGTCCTTTCGGCACCATGGCAAGAATGGGAGGTGATGTTGCAAACCTCCCCAGACATTTATTTCTTCACCGAATAGTTGAGTGCCTGCTGTGTGCCAGGGCAATGTGTTAGAGTCCGGGGGGATTAAAAAAGAAACATTTCTCAAAACCCCAGGTTTCTGTCCTATCTGATCTCACAGTCTGAATACAAAAAATGTAAATGTAACTATATAATCAGAAAGTAGTGGTTAAGTGCCTGGAAAGAAAATTTCCAGGTATGGTGCAAGTGTGAATGAGAGGGACCTCCTAAGGGGTTGCTCTGGAAAGCCGGTCTACAGGAGGGTCATTTGGTCCGTTCCCTGTAGGATTAGTCGGGTGAAGAACTGTGGGGGGAATATTTCAAGAAGAGAGTACGGCATTGTGGAGGCTCTGAAGGAGGAGAAACCTTGGCACCTTCAAGAAAATGAGAAAAGCTGAAAGGGCAGGAACGCAGTGAGGATGAAAGGCCTTTGATCAGGGCACCAGGGTGACGGGCCAAGTCAGGCAGGGTCTTGAAGTAGTAGGGGGTTAACCAGTCATAGATGCCGTGATGATGTTGATGGTGATACATTTACAACACCCTGCCTGGCACCCAATGAAGTGCACAATTGAGGCTAATTCCTTCCTACAGTTTCCTGGGTTTGAAAATATATGGGGGCATTGGGAAAAAAAAGAAAGGTTAGGGTCTGGAATGCATGAACAAATGTGAGAAATGACTCTGGAAAGGTCAAATTTGGGTCAGATTAAAGAAAAGTTTTGTATTCCAGGCTAAATGCTTAGAGCTTGCCACACGGGCAGTAGTGAGCCACAGAAGGTGTTGCAGCAGGGGAGTGGTATGCTCAGATGCAACGTGCTGCGAGTTCAAGCGGAGGTTCTGCGACTGTTGCAGTATAACTTAAGCTGAGCTTCGAGGTGCCTGGGCCTGGGGCTGTCCTCCCGAAGGGGCATGGAGGCTGCAGTGTCCCTCCCCTGCTTCCTTTTCCAGGTAGTTCCACGAGTGTTTGGGCGAGTGGTAGGTAAGAGCCGGGAGGCAGTGGCCCAGGCCATGGTGCTGGAGATGTTCCGGGAGGAGGACTACTACAACGATGACGTTCTGGACCAGATGGGTGCTAGTATCCTGGGTGTGGAGGGCCCACGGCGCCACCCAGACGAGCCCCCTGAAGATGAAGTCTTTGAGCTCTTTCCAATGTTCATGGGAGGCCTTCTCTCTGCTCACAACCGGGCCATGCTGGCTCAGCTCGGCTGCCCCATCAAGAACCTGGATGCCCTGGAGAATGCCCAGGCCATCAAGAAGAGGCTGGGCACTCTGGGCCGGCAGGTGCTGCCCCCCTCAGAGCTCCTCGACCACCTCTTTTTCCACTATGAGTTCCAGAACCAGCGCTTCTCTGCTGAAGTGCTCAGCTCCCTGCGCCAACTCAACCTGGCAGGCGTCCGCATGACGCCCCTCAAGTGCACCGTGGTGGCTGCAGTGCTGGGCAGTGGAAAGCATGCCCTGGACGAGATCAGCTTGGCCTCCTGCCAGCTGGACCCTGCCGGGCTGTACACCCTCATGCCTGTCTTCCTGCGTGCCCGGAAGCTAGGGTGAGCACCCGTCCTGCCCCTGGGAACAGGCATGAGGAGGGGACAGGGCTGGAGGTGAAGAGGTGGGAAGAGAAGGTGCTGGAGAAAACAGCAGCACTGAGGAAAGACTAAGAGGTGGGATGGAGAAATTTAATGTGGGTGGAGCTGATAGGAGCAATAGAAAAATGGGGGTGGGGGGTGCTGGGGGCCTGAGCAGGTGTGGGCTGCAGGAGGCAGGATAGTGAGAAAGGGGCACAGTGAGTGACCGGGCCCCATGCTGAATTCCTTCCCTGGCTTCTTGCTGCCCCTCTCTCTGCCCACCTTCTGTTCCAGTTTGCAACTCAACAGCCTGGGCCCTGAGGCCTGCAGGGTCCTCCGAGACCTGCTGCTGCACGACCAGTGCCAAATTACCACCCTGCGGTGAGTGCCCAGGGAGGGGCCTGGAAGGGAGGTTGTGGCCATCCTGACAGCCACCTCGGGTCAAGAGTGAGCCCTTGCTCTGCAATCTAGCACAGGCCCACCCTAGGCCCCCTCCTGCCCCCAGGTCCAGAACAAGCCACAGTGTAGGGGGGAAGATGCCACCAGCAATAGGTGCTAAGAAGGCCTTTTCTGTGGCTAAAATCAGTGGGGTTGGGGGTGGGGGTGGGGAGCAGGGATGAGGGAGTGAAATAATATGCAGGCAGGATGTCTGATGGCAGTGCCACTGATCCCCAACCAGGATTTTCCCTGAGGCCTTACAAGGATGCCCCTAATGCTTGGTGCTCAATAGATGCCTGCAAAATGTTGGTTGATTTACTAGCAATCCAGACCCCTGGGTCCCCAATCTCTGGCTGGAATCGGGAGGAGGGAGAAAGGAGGGAGAGAAGAATGAGGGGTCACAGGGGGAAGAAGCAGGGGCTTGGGTAGGATGAAAAAAGGAGAAAGAAGGGAAATAGTAAAGGTGAGGAAGAGGAAAGGGAAGAAGGAAGTTGGAGAGAAAGGAAAGGAGGGAGAAGAGGAAAGGAAAGCCAGCTTTCATCCACAAAAGTACACGCCATCACCGATTCTCCTGGGGCCTGCATGTCTTTGTGTCTAGCCTCAGCTCCACCCCAGGCTGTGCACCCCTTTGGCCCAATGCCCAGCATGGGACATCTGCAAAGAGGAGGGCACTCATAACCGTGGGTTGGCTGTGACCACAGGCTGTCCAACAACCCACTGACGGCGGCAGGTGTGGCCCTGCTGGTGGAGGGGCTGGCGGGAAACACCTCGCTGACTCACCTGTCCCTGCTGCACACGGGCCTCGGGGATGAGGGCCTGGAGCTGCTGGCTGCCCAACTGGCCCGCAACCGGCAGCTGCAGGAGCTGAACGTGGCCTACAACGGCGCAGGCAACCAGGCGGCCCTGGCTCTGGCCAAGGCTGCCCGGGAGCATCCTTCCCTGGAGCTGCTGCAGTAAGTCCTGCCCTGGACCCATTGCCCCCACCCTCAGCCTCCAGTCCTTCCCTCTCTCCACTGCACTTTTCCTACTCTAGTGGGCGCTTGTGGTCCCTGCCTGGGGCCTGTCTTTGATTCTTGGCTTCTGATTGATCCTTGTCAACTCGGGCTGAGCCAACCCACCCTCTTTGTGGCTGACCCTTGCCCTGCCCTGATTTCCTCCACCATTTTCCAAAGTCCTGGGGGCCCCATTCTACCATCCCTGGTCCCGCTGCTGAGTTCTAGTGTTGGTCCCCACCTGCCACTGGCCACCCTCCATCTCTGGCTTATTGCAGACACTTGCCCATGGTGTTCTGCAGCCGCGGCAGGCCTTATGACGTCCTGTCCCTCCTCTCTCTACCTCTTCCTCCTCAAGCCCTGCTGAATGGCTTCTTCTCTCTCCTGCTAGCCTCTACTTCAATGAGCTGAGCTCCAAGGGCCGCCAGGTTCTGCGGGACTTGGGCGGCACAGCCGAAGGTGGTGCCCGGGTCGTGGCATCGCTGACGGAGGGGACAGCAGTGTCCGAGTACTGGTCGGTGATCCTCAGCGAAGTCCAGCGGAACCTCAACAGCTGGGATCGGGGCCGGGTCCGGCGCCACCTGGAGCTCCTGCTGCGGGACCTGGAAGATAGCCGGAGTGCCACCCTTAACCCCTGGCGCAAAGCCCAGGTGCTGCGGGTAGAGGGCGAGGTCAAGGCTCTCCTGGAGCAGCTGGGAGGTCCAGGAAGCTGAAAGCAGGCACCTAGCTGTGTGACCACTGGCCCCCAAACAAACCCCTTTCGTTTGGGGCCTCCTGGCTCGCACTGTTCCTTCTAGAAAGACCCTTTCGAGGCTAGAGGCAAAGGAATGGGCACAACAATGCCAGTTGCCCCCCTAGGGCATGTCTAACCAGTGCCCAGGTCGGGAATTTCCAAAGTCGAAGGTAGGAAATCGATGCTCTGGGCTTGTAGATGGAATGTGCCTCCTCTCCCTTCTCAAAGAACCAAAGGAGGTGGCATCTCGGCGGGCAAACTGCCCTGTAGCATCGCTACCAACCTTGATTCTCCCTCCTCTCAAAGAGCCTCTTGTAATGTCCCAAAGTGGCAGTCTTATGTCTGCCAGGCCAGGAGGGTTGCCATCCAGAAGATAAGTTGGAGGGTCTAAATGGCCACCCGGCCACAGCCGGCTTCCACTGCTGCCTTTTTGCCTGTTTGTGGACACTGAGGATGCCAGCGGCCACTTACCTCTCATGTTGGTGCTTTCTCCTTACCCTCCTACCCCCTTTACCACAATGGTACCTACAGCTTTGTGGCCCCCAGGGGCAAGTACCACGACTTGCTGCTATTAAAGAGCTGTGTGTCTTCCACCTCCTGTGGCCTTCTCTTACTTGCCTGATGTCAAGAAAGAACACTGTCCTGGGTCATTCTAGTTAAAACCCTGGCCACTTTCTATAGCAAGTGTTTCTGGGGCACTAGGTTCAGAGCGGTGGGGGCTTCGGGGAGCCTGTGAACAAGATATTGGGGTGGGGATGGGCCAGGCTGGGCGATGGAATCCCTCTGGCCCTTTTCCCCAGGCTTGAAATTACAGGGATCAGCAATCTGCCTTTCTCTGCATGTAGGGGAAACTGGGACAGCAGTAGAGGGCCCCTGGAGAAAGTTGGGGCCCAGGAACGGGGACAGGAGGACCATGCACGCTTCCTAAGAGGACAAGACTTTTATCCCCGTTAACCAGTTAACCATTTACCCCATTGCCTCCACAGCAGCGTCTTCAAGGAGGCGGGACGGGGGTGGGGGCAGGGGTGGGGGTAAGGGCGGGGGTAGGGTCAGCTGCTGGTGATGGACCTTGTCCCCGCCCTGAGCCCTGGGGTCACTGATCCAGCTATGGAGACAGCTGCAGGTAGGAGGCCAGAAGAAATCCTTTCTGGGGAGGCAAGGGGAGGGTTTTGGGGGGCAGTCATGGGACAGATTTAGAGGCTAAGGCTCTGGGACCAGGGGTGCTCCACCTTGGGGCTTGGAGCCCTGAAGCAAATAGGCGGGGAGTTAGAAGAGAAGACATGAGCATTTGTCTTCCTGGTCCACGCCCTGTGCTGATATGTTGAGGTTTCTGTGCTAAGGACTTGGGGGGAGGGGAAAGGATGGTAATGCACAGAAACGCCCGGTTTGTGCAACATCAGTGTCAAGGGAAGACACCTTTGGAGCAGAACCCAGGGGAGAAATCCTTAAGTCTGGGAGTTCCCGTAGTAAGTCTTTCAGTTTGCCACCGTGGGAACTGAAGGGAAGAATGTAACCTCTCCTGCCCTCACCCACTTCTTCGCTCAGCAGATCTTCAGGACACGGCCTCATTAACTCTGTAAGTGCCACGCGGGTTGGGGCAAGGGAAGGACGGAAGAGAAGGTGGCGATGTTCTTTGGCTGTCTTTAGCTCCTAATGCAGAGCCTGGAATCCAAGTCCAGAAGCAGAGCTTTCTCCCACTTGCCTCCTCGCCTCCTTGTAGGAAGTTTGAGTTTAACCCAAAGCTGGGGATTGATAATCCTGTCCTCTCCCTGGCCGAAGAACACGACCTCTCTGGTAACCCCCTCCCTGCCCCCTGGCAACCATTCCCTTTTCCCAGGAGACACCATAGCTCCACTTGGCCTCTCCTATCTCCTTGGTAACTATTGGCTTCTATCTCCCTCTGATAAGAACCTTGGTTGGGAGTTACTACACGGAGGTAGGAGGGGCTGGGCAGTTCCTTCCGTTATAGCCCCACTGCCCAGCCCCGAACAGGGTGGAGGCTGGGCACTGCCCTGTGGGCGAGCAGGGTCTGCCAGGCACACAGTGGCCTGTGCTTGGCCACGCCCCCTCGCCAACCTTTTTCTGGTGCCTCCCTCTTCCTCCAGATCCCTGGAGCCTGAAGCGGCCTCGCTTCTGTCTGCTGAGCAAAGAGGATGGCAGGAGGTTTGGCTTCCACCTGCGGCCAGAGCTGGGTGGGGCTGGCCACGTGGTGTCCAGGGTGGAGCCAGGCTCCTCAGCCCAGTGCCAGGGTCTTCAGGAGGGGGACCGCATCCTGGGGGTCAACAACCATGTTGTGGAGCACGAAGACTACGCGGTGGTGAGGGTGGAATAGAACTCCCTGTGGCTCAGGAGAGCATTCCTCAGGGAGAGAAGTCCCCCCAGGATTTAGGGGTGCCCAAGTCAGAAGGGTTGGGTGAAAGCATTCAGACAGCTAGTTCCCATGGTGAGAAGCACAGATGCTTGGGAGGGGGAGTTGGCAAGAACGGCCCGGCTGGACCTCACCCCAGCTGCCCTCTGTTCAGGTGGTCCGTCGCATCCGGGCCAGTGGGCCCCGCGTGTTGCTGATGGTTTGGGCACGGCAGGTGCATGATGTGGCCCAAGCTCAGCAGGGGAACGCTGCACACCACTGTCCTATCCTCGGCCCAGGGGTCCGGCCCCGGCTGTGTCATGTAGTGAAAGATGAGGGTGGCTTTGGCTTCAGTGTCACTCATGGTGAGCTTAGAGGCATGGGAGGGAAGGCAGGAGGGGAGAGCTCATGGCTTTCCATTCTCTGGGTGGTCAGCAGACTGGAGCTTGCCTTTTTTTTGCTTCTAGGAAAGCAGGGTCCTTTCTGGTTGGTGCTAAGTACTGGGGGAGCAGCTGAGCGGGCAGGGGTGCCTCCTGGGGCCCGACTGCTAGAAGTGAATGGGGTTAATGTGGAGAAGTACACTCATCACCAACTCAGCAGGAAGGTATGGTTGTCTGTTTCTGTTGCCCATGTGGGCCTGGGGCCCACCCCACCCCCACTGTACTGCGCCTCCTCTCCTGATCTGATCTTCTACCTCCATCACCATCCTTCCCTTTGCTGCTTAATGCCAAGGCTTTTCATTTCCCTCCGCTTTGTGCTTCATTTCTGGGCCTGGGAGGAGGGGGTGGGAAGAAGTGCCTGCCCCCCCCCCCCCAGGTGGTTGAGGCTGATGCCCTGCTGGGTCCCCGCAGCTTTGGCAGAGTGGACCGCAGGTGACCCTGCTGGTGGCAGGGCCAGAGGTGGAAGAGCAGTGTCGCCAGCTGGGAATGCCCCTGGCTGCGCCCCTGGCAGAGGGCTGTGCACTGCCCGCCAAGCCCCGCTGTCTGCACCTAGAGAAAGGGCCCAAGGGCTTCGGGTTCTTGCTCTGGGAGGAGAAGGGCCTTGGTGGTCGCCTCGGTGAGTGGGAGCTGTGGGGTTGGGTGGGGAGGGTAGGCCTTGGAGGTGGGCCCAGCAGTGTTTATATACACCTCTCCAGGCACAGAAGGCATGTCCCCCTGCAAGCCCTGGCTCTGCCTGGGCCTCCCCATCCTGTGTACCCCATGGGTCAGTCCCCAGGTGGGGAGGAGAAATGGGGGTGTCTGTGTCCCAGGGCAGTTCCTGCGGGAGGTGGAACCTGGACTGCCAGCCGAGAAGGCTGGGATGCAGGTTGGGGACCGGCTGGTGGCTGTGGCCGGGGAGAGTGTGGAGGGGCTGGGCCACGAGGAAACGGTGTCCAGGATCCGGGCTCAGGGTGCCTGCATCTCCCTCACTGTCATCGATCCTGAGGCTGACCGCTTCTTCAGCATGGTGTGAGCTAAGGGCAGGGGCTGGGGTGGGGGCAGGAATAGAGCAGGATTCCGGACAAGGGAGAAGCAACGGGTTTGGTCTGTTTGACTGCTTCCAGGTTCGCCTCTCCCCGCTCCTGTTTTTGGAGAGCACAGAGGCTCCTGCCTCTCCCCAGGACATCCTCTCAGTACCTCTGGTTGAGGTGAGGGACCCAGCAGCTGAAGACAAAGCTGTGGCTTCTGTCCTTCCTGGTCCCCGCCAGTGCCTTCTCTACCCTGGGCCTGGCGGTGGCTATGGCTTCCGGCTCAGCTGTGTGGCCAGTGGCTCTGATCTCTTCATCTCCCAGGTGACTGATGCCCTGTGGACCTTGGAGCCTTTAGAGTAATGTCTCCCAATGAGTCTTCCTCTGTCTCCCTCCCCCAGCCTTAGAGCACCCAGCAAAATTTTCCATGGTGTTCCATGCTCTAAACCCTCCTCCTACCCCGACACCTCCAGGTGACCCCAGGAGGTTCAGCTGCCCGGGCAGGGCTGCAGACGGGCGATGTGGTTCTGGAGGTGAACGGGTGTCCTGTGAGTGGAGAGAATGACCCAGAAAGGCTTCAGCAGCTGGCTGAGGCTGAGCCACCCCTCTGCCTGAAGCTAGTGGCCAGGTCTTGGCAGGGCTTGGAAGACTGGATTCTCCTAGGGTCTGGGGAGGTGAGGAGGAGACGGGACACTGAGCAGCCAGAGTTCAGAAGGAAGCCTGAAAGGAAGGCAGTGTGGGAGGGCTGGAGGGCAAAGCTGTGCAGGGCGTGCACACTGGGTCTAAACGTGGTGGTAGGCGGGGAACAGAAGGACTCATGGAAGCAGTCCCATTCCTAGGCATTCCAGCGCAGGTTGGGGGCAGGGAAAGGAACTCTCCTGGTTACTGAATGACCGACTTCCTCCTCTCTCTGCTTAGAATTGGGCTCTGGCCTCAGATCTGCTGTAGAGCAACCCTGCTTGCAACAGATCTACCCAGGAGAATGTCTTCACTCTCCATCCTGAGGAACTGCTGTCATTAAGCCAAAAGCTAGAGCCGAAAGCTGGAGCTCTAGGATTCTGGATGCTTCCAATCACAGGACAACCCAGTGTTTCTCTGTTCGCATGGACCTACCTCCCACAGAGGGTGTGGTCAGAGTCTTCAGACAGGCCCATGCGGGGGTCTGTTCCCAGCCGACCCTCCCCTCTGGCTCCAGAGGAAGTCACCTGGGAGCTGTGGGGAAGTTGTGCCCCAAAGATGTAGTTCTGCCTGAGAAGGGTGGGCCATGGGGCTGGCCAGGATTGAAGCCACCTGGAACTTGCCCTAGGCCTGCTCAGGACTCTGGACCTGCTGCAAGAGCTTGGAGACCAGCTCTCCCTTGCCTCTGATGCTGGTCACTATAGCATCTGATGTTATACAAATGGCTTTTCCCGACAAATCTGGCTGCCTGTGTTTGTGGTGGTGGTAGGGCAGGGGGTGGTAGTTTCGAGGGGCGGAAAGCACCCGGGCTCAAGGCGTGGGGCTCAGCTTCTGTGGGAGAGGGATTTAGACCTTGTGAATTTCTCTCCTGTCATTCAGTCTTTGGGGCAGTGGGTCAGTCTGGAACCGAGATGTCCCCATGAGAGGCACTCATCTCTGCCAAACATCCACAGCTGTCAGCTCTGCTCAGTTGTATATCAAGACAGCTTTATTGCTGGGGCTTCACAGAGTCCCAGAGTCTGCAGACTTGCAGCCTCAAAGATCCAGGGGGTTGAGTCCAAACTGGCACAGCTGTTCCTTGTACCTGGCATGGAGTTTCAGTACAGCCCCATCCCACTGAGGCCTGGTGGCTCTCAGCTTGGCCGAGAGCCGGTCCAGGCTACCCTGTAGATACCAGGTTTCAGCTCCCAGGAAGGCAGAGGGCAGGGGTGGGGCATGCCCCAGCTTGGTTTGCAAGCCTTCATTGCTAGTAATTTGCTAAAGTTCTTATTCTCATTGAGTAGGCACAGTTGTATCCCCTGGCTGTCTGCCCTCACGGTAGAGCAGAGTTTCCCATGAAGACACTGGTTTGCCAGTCATTTCACTAGCTGGGGTTGTGGGGTAGGGGGATGTGTGTGCTGGGTATGGGTTTGGCTGGGCTCCCGAGGGTGATACTTATGTGTAAGATTTCCTCATACTTGGCTTCCATGTCTGCCACGTGGGCCTGAAGCTGTGCCAGGGTCTGATCCCGCTCTCTGAGGGCCTGCTCAGCCTCTCCTTGGGCAGCCTTGGCCTCCCTCTGGCATTTCTCTGGGGGTAGGAGAAAGGATGAAAGAGGACAGGATGGCAACACTCCACCCTTGCACGAGCCTCCAAAAAGTACCCGAACAGTAGAACCTGAGTGAGATCATGCCATGCTCCCCCAGGGTCATCAACTTCCCCGTACTCCCTGTGAAGAGCTGAGCTCTGGGTTCAAAGGCTTGTTGTCACTTCCTGCCTGTGCAGCCTCACACATGTCTCTCCCTGAGCCTCAATCTCTTCGTCTTTAAATCGAGAGGTGCTGTGAGAGCTAAATGTGACCAATGTATGGGAAAGCACCTGGTATACGGGAGGTGCTGGATACTTGTTGGTTGAATTTGAATTTGAGATAAGGCAGAGATCAGGAAACAAACCCAGATTCTGCATGCCAGATTAGCAGCTCTGGGTATCTGTAGTTAAACTGAAGCTATTTTAGGATAAGAAAATTTTGAGGCCAAAATTGTGAAAGATCTTGTGTACCATGTTAAGGTGTTTTGACTTTATCCTATAAACAAGAGGGGAAAAAACAAAGATTTCCTGTTTTTTATAGTATTGCTTATTGAGGGGGTTTGGTTGTTTAGTTGGCTAATACTTATTGCAGAACTACCATACACTTGGCCTTGGAGAAATAGAAGTAAATAGGTGTAACATTTTCTCTTAGTTTCAGTGTAAAAGTTCTATCTCAGCTAAACTAAGAGGGACTAGGTTTTGCTCATGAGAGATAGTAGTGGTAGGAAGTGAGGGTTGCATTTGGAGAGACTAAGCAAGGGGAGGTAAGGACTTCCCTCCTGGAATGATCTGTCTAAGCCTCTTCTTTTTATTTATATATTCTTGCCATCCTGAACCGTCTGCCCCAATCCTCAATGGTGGGAGAGTCAGTGGAGAAAGTGATGAGAGCCCAGGCTGCAGCCTTCTGGAGAAGGACCATCTTAAGTCCACCCCTTCAGGCGGGACCTTGTCAGTGAAACAAGCTTAGACAGTGGGAAGCCTACCCAGCTGCTCCCGAAGGCTTCTGACTTCCTCCTCCAGCTGCCTGCTGTGGGTCTCCATCATCTCCTGCAGGGCCCAGTACTGGTGACTCATCTCTGTGGTAGGGGCAGTGGCAGCCAGGGACCCGGTGGGGATGGAAGGGTGGAGAAAGGAGATGAAATTGTGGGTGGGGAGGTCTCAGGGGGCTTCTGCTTGGTCCAGTGGGATGGGAGCATAAAGACCTTCTTGATTCCTCTGTGGAGCTTCTGAGAAGCTGGGAGTCCCTGAAAACCTGGGGAAGGGAGAGGAAACCAGGCTCCTCTCCCCATCCCCATGGGGATTCTAGCCTGCCCCCTGCTCACTCCCATGGGATGAATGGGATAATGGCTATCGCAGCATTTTGTAACCTGCAAAGCATCAAGCACAGGGCATCAGGGCTCCTGGAATGTCCCTGCCTAGGATCTCAGAGGACCCCTTTGGGTGCTTCAGGATCTGCCTCATTTGTTCTGAGATTGGGCATGGTAGGTTGAAGTCCTCCCTATGTCCCTTCTTGGTTGTCCTCTTCCAGGGCCCTGCCTCCTGCCCACCTGCTAAACCCACTACACACCTGCGTATATGGCCTTCCCTTCACTTCGGGTTCCCTCCAGTTCAGCCTCCAACCCTTGCAATCTTTGCTTCAGCTGGTCTTCAGAGGCCTTGGCTTGGCAGGCCTCGTCCCTCCGCAGAGCTGTGGGTGGTCCCAGAGCAGCCCTCAGGACTGGCTGGGGTCCCCACTGAGCCAGCCCCATGGGCTTGGTGGGCCCTGCCCACTTCTAGAAACCAGGAGGTAGAGCACCCAGCCCCCATTCTTTCTCTGGGTTCCCCCACCCCCCGAATCCCACAGATGCTTCAATACTAAGGAGCAACAATTTCCTCCACATTCTGGCTGTAAAAATAGCTCCCTAGTTCTCTCATCAAACATCACCGCCTACCCCCACCTCACAATCCCAACTTGTGACAGTCTTTTTCCATTAGGGGATGGTTAGAGGTCAGCTTAGCCCCCCACCATAGCTGCAAGCCTCTCCAATTCCAGGAGGATGAGAGGAGGTGGTGGATACAGAAACACTTCCTTGCTCTGCCCCTCTGGCCACCCAGACCATCTGCCCTTCTTACCCAGCTGGTCTCGGAGCAACTCCTTCTCCAGCACTGCCAGCCTGTGTTTGGACTTGGCCTCCACATCTGCCCTGGCAAAGTGGCAGAGGAGGGGGTTGTAGAGCCCCAGCTGATGAGGCTCTCAGCACCCCCCCTAGTTTCCCTCCCGTCCTCACCCAGACCCTGGACTTCCTTCCTATCTGAGGTCTCAGGACACCCAAATGATGGATCCCTGTTGACAGAGATCTCATCTACTGGTTTACTGAGTTCACTGCTGCATCCTCACAGCCCAGCATGGAGTGGGTATTCAAAATATGTGTGATGAATATATAAGGAAGGCTCAGAACTGAACCTGGGCTAGAAGGGGCTCAAGGGAGGGGGTGAATGACTGATTTCCCCAATTTCCCACCTCCATGGAACCTGGATATGACGATATGAGGGGGGGAGGGTCAAGAAAGCTCCATCTCATCATACAGAGGGCCAAATAGTCTCTGGAGGACTGCTGTTTGGTCTCCATGCCACAGCTCGGAGAAGTGGGGAATCCCTGCCACCCCCACCCTGACTCACCAACACCCGAATTCTTTTTCTTCTTCTGTGCCCCAGCTTTGACCCCTTTTTCTTTGGTCTTAGGTGGCATCTCCTTGCTGTCCTGGGGGAAGAAGGGGACTGGTAGTCAGGTCTGGAACTGGAGGATGCTTTTCTGACTCCTAGGCTGAACCAGGAGTCCCAGGAGAGTGAGAATTCTAGTCTGTCTCTTGCACTTTCCAGAAGCTTCAGTTCTTGGTCTCCCTGGAACCTTGGACAGAGCTGTTTCTCTCTATCCATCTGGCTCTATGCCCAGAAGTCATCCTTCTCAACCCTCTTTTGGAGAACATAAATCTCAGCACCTGGGCCTTTCCCCCGACACCCTCACCCTGCCTCTTCCTACCTCTAGAATCCTCTCTTGCTTCTGTTGTGGCTTCCTGTTGAGTGACCTGATTAATGAGGAAGCACAGAGAAAAACTCCAACCAGCTAGGAGCCTGAGGAGGGGGCTGGGTTCTAGGAGCCAATCCAGGGTGGCAAATTTCCATTGGGGGCAGGCCTGAGAACAGGAAGGTTGGGTTTTTGGACACTGCGTGTTGTCCAGGCAACTGGGAAACATGGAGCTCACAGGAAGGTAGAATAGAGTATTTCAGCTCACTCAGCTTAAAACATCGAGGTTCCAGAAGGTCGATCCTCTCCCCAAATCCAAAGTGTAGAAGAAAGGGCTGGCTTTGGAGCCGATTCACTTCCATATAGGCAGTCTGCAATTTAGAGGCATACAAATAACAAGCTTTACACTTCAGAAATAATACTGTTGTCTGATGCAGAGGAAAAGGACTGCTGATAGCCATTTTGGGCAATTTACAGCCCTAGGGCCTGCCTGCAAAATGACATTATATCAGGCTTAAAACTCAAGGTCCTCTTCAGTAAAAGGCACTCTATGGCATATGAGGGAGATGCAGGAAGCAGGTAGGAGAGTTTCCCATTTCAGAGAAATGAGACACAGAGAAGTGGGCCCACGGAACCCAGGGTATAGAGGAAGGGGGACTGGCTGGAGAGACAAGAGGTGTGAGGTCTAGTCCTCCCTCTGGATTCCTAAACTTGGGCACGCCTTTCAACTTTGCTCAGCCTCTTGGTCTTTAAAGCTTTGATTTTTTTATAAATCAAAATGCCTGGGTTTAACGGGTATTTAAACAGCTATCTTCTCTCTTGGTGATTTAATCTCACTTCCCCTGTTCCTTATCTAGTTGGTTTCCAGACAGGTTCTGAGAAACTCCTTTGCAAAGCTCCCTGAAGCATAGTGTTGGCTGGGGCGCCCTCTAGAGTTCCTATTTGACTTATTTCTTCCCAGTCTCTTAAATTTTTTCATTTTAAATTATTTACTGGGCAATGTTGGGGTTGCCTCCCTCTTGAGGATACTTCCTAGCATCTTGCTGGAGTCATGTGTGGTTGGAGAAACAAATTTGGGGGAGTATGACAAGTCAGGCAGCCTCTACCCTCCCTCTGGCCTTGTGCCATTCTGGAGCCTTGTTATCTCTCTTCCGTCTGGATCCCTGGGCACCAGCCTTGCTAGAATGAAAACAGGAGAAACTTCAGGGCTTTCCCCTTGTAGATTAAGGGACCTGCAGTCTCTCTCTTTGGCTGCATCTCTCCGTCCTTGTCCCCCTCAACTTATTACATCAATTGTTTGTCGTCAGGAGCAGATTGGTAGAAACAGCCATAAGATCTGGGAATAAAAAGGCCTTCCTCTGGGGAGCAGGCGGTTCAGGCAGAAGCTGATTCATGTTTATTTGTCACCTTGGTGGCTTCAGGGTACTTCTCTGGACCCTTACAGAGTGAAGAGAGGAGTCAGGCTTGCCCTTCTAGGTACTTAACGGCAATTGTGACTCTGGGTCAGGTTATCGTGTGCACATCTTCCAAGTCTGGAGAATACTTTTCTTCTAGTCTTGAAGCATGTTTCTCATTTATTCTCCATCCAGAACACTCTGGTTCTGCCGAGGAATGCTGTGGGTGGGGCGTGGGGTTCCTGCTCCCATCCTTCTCATCCTGAAAGCTATGGGGAATTTCTGCATGGAATGATTAGTATCTGTGTTATTCTGATGCACGAAATGACATATTGAGGACAGAGATTATGGCATACAAACCATGTATCATGCATCAGATGAGCACTTACTTTACAAATATGTTCAGTTAACTGACTTTCAGGTGCAGAATGAGGATGTGGTTTGGGTGAAGGCCAAATGGAGTAGGAAGAGGGCCACATGTCATATGATGTGATACAAGCTGAGACAGCTCTAACATAACCAGCTCTGGGAATGGCATTGTGATCAACAATTCAATCCTATCTCCGGAACATTTTTTAAAACAAGCCAAATAAAAATTATTTTTTAAAAAAGAGGCTAATCTTCCTGTCTCTTTTTATTAGCTACAGTTTAGAAGTGATAACAGGAAACATCATTTCAAGCAGAACTCTTGTCTTCCTTGGAAAATGATCCTGTCAGGGAGTTTTGAAGAGACACAGAGGAGAAAGAGATCGCTCTCTCTCCTTTATTCAAATGTGAGAGACAGGTCATTTGTATATTAAAGGAAATATGGCCTACTGTAGCAGAAATAAAGTGCAATTTTTTTTTCAATTGAGGGTTTCTGGCCTCCAGAACTGTGAGAGAATAAATTTATTTTATATTTTTTACTTTTTTAAAAAGAGCAGTTGTAGGTTTAGAGAAAAATCATGCAAAAAGTACAGAGTCAAAGTGCAAATTATACAACTCTGTGCTATAGAGGTCTTACTAAAGAATACAAATTGCAAGTGGAAACAAAGCCGGAGCTGTATAGCGCATGCCTAGACAAGCTTACACACAGATACAGGGTTAATTTCTTCCTGTACTCCATTACATCTAGGATTTGGCTATGAAGGAAAAAAAAATGCCCTCCTGCATCTTCTAGATAGGAACTGATAAAACGAAATTCTAACTGCTCGGAAATGACAGTGTGGATTCCTGCATAAAGATGATTGAATCACTAACAAAATCAGGATGTCTGGCTGAAGGGTCCTTGAGTCCAGAGATATTTTTCCCCTCTCAAAGGAATACCTGATAAACTCTAATTTCCTAAGCAGTCAAAGGCTTTGTGGAAGAACCGAGAGATCTAAGCGGAACTGAGCACTTATTGACACATCAGGTCCCGCAAGCTCCCGAAGTTGAGCCCAGAATGAGCAAATTAGGGCAGGGCACTTCCTTCTTTAGAAGGGATGGTCCTCTTTTCGAAGTTGTTCCAAGGGAGTTTTTGGATTAGAGAAGTGGAAATGCCTGGGAACTGCATTTCTGTCCCTTGGGTGCAGCGAGAGCTCCTCAGACCAGCTCCGCAACAGTCTGTAGGACTCTGTGGGCGGAGCCTTGCGCCGGTCCTGCAGACCCGCGGTGCGGTGCGCCGAGCAGGGGAATCTTAAGTGGATATTCAATTCCCAGAAAAGGAACCACTATTCAGAAGCAAACATGGGAAAATAATTTGTTTTCAAGAGGGCAAAGGTCCTTTTAGAAGAGATCACAGCCTGAGTGCCTCAATCCTTTCTGGGGCGTAATCAGACGAACAATCTTCAGCATTTACGTTCCTGTCCTTGGTCCCGTCTTAAGAGTTTGAAATACCAGGGTGCGGACAATTAACTTCCCTTCTTTCCCCACCATTCTCATACAAAGTGAAGAAACAAATGGCTTTAACCTCAGTTTCCTCACTTGGTCAAGAGTGGGGGAAAGGCTTGACGTTAAGATTCTCCCTATCACTGTCTTAGTTTAAACCTTCAAATGACCCATTCAAGAAGCGCCAGCAGCCCACAAGTAATATGGAGGCCTCGGCTTCTGCCTAGTGCGCAGACTCCGCGTTAGACCCTTTTCTTCTCCCCATCTCCAGCAGAGGGCGCAGGCGTGGGCCGGGACCCAAACAGAGGCTCCGTCTGGCCACACCCCGGCCCACTCCCTGGGGTAGGGGCGGGAGAGGCGCGCGCCGAAACTTCGCCGTGGCTTCCGGGAGCAGACGCGGGTGGCTCCGGAGGGCGTGGCGCACGAGGGTTCTCTACCCAGTGCAGACCGGGCCGCCTCCTTCCTCCAGTTCGTCTGTCAGTCAGTCTCCGGCACGCGCCTGCGCTCCCTCCCTCGTGCTCACGCACTGAGGGGGCGCGCCCCGCGCGCACCCGCGTCTCTCGGCACCGCCCACTCCCCTCCCAGTGGCAGCGGCGGCGGCGGCGGCGGCGGCGGCGGCGGCGGCGGCGGCTGCCGGGAGAAGCTCCTCCTTCACGCCCTCCTTCTTTCCCTCGCTTGCAGCAGAGCCGAGCCGGCGTACCCGGCTGGGCCCTCAACCCTACCCGGGCCATGGCCGGCAACGTGAAAAAGAGCTCTGGGGCCGGGGGCGGCGGCGGCTCCGGGGGTTCGGGCTCCGGAGGCCTGATCGGGCTCATGAAGGACGCCTTCCAACCGCACCACCACCACCACCACCTCAGCCCCCACCCACCGGGGACCGTGGACAAGAAGATGGTGGAGAAGTGCTGGAAGCTCATGGACAAGGTGAAAGGCCGGAGGACCCGCGGGAGCAGTGGTGGGCATGGGCGGAGGGGCAGGAGGGAGGGGAAGGAAGGGACAGAGGAAGCTGGGGGAGGAGACGGGTCACGAGAGCCTAGGGAGGCGAGGAGCTGGGGTGACGGAACCCGGAGGGGGTCTGAGAGGTTGGGGGACTCTGAGGGGGGGAACAGGGAGGGACTGGGAATGTTGGGGTCGGCAATGGGGGAAGGGCTGTGAGGCTGGGAGTGGGGGAACATTGAGGTGTTGTGGTTGGGGTAGTGAGACAAAGATGGGGTGGGGGCTGGGGTGAAGGTTAAGTGGGAAGCCAGTGGGGCGGAAATATAATGGGAGGGGGTGCGGAGTTTGGGGCTCTGCAGGGTTTAGGGATGTGGGTCACAGAATTGGCCCCCGGGAGATAGGAGGGAGGGGGAGGAAGAGTGTCTGATTTACCGGCTAGGGCCATTAGCTGGAAGCGGAGTGTACATCTGGCTAGGGAATCACATTTAGGATCTGGTCGAGAGACCTGGCACCAGGGCACCTCCGCGGGCGAACTGTGCTGCGGGTGAGCCTATGGTTTTTTCTCATTCGAGATGTTACAGTAAGATAAAATAAGTAGAGATGTAACGTGTTTAGATGGGGAAAGGAAGGAACTTTCCTCTTCATTGAGTTCTGGCTCAAGTTTTTGGTTATCCTCCAAAACATTGGATATGAACCATTGCTAGTGCTGAGATATACACCGATTAAACCACAAGTTCTTCTTAGACATTATCTTCTGTAGGGTGGATGGGGGTCTACATTCATTATTAACGGGCCTGACTTACAGGAGTTGACTTTAAAGTTTGTTTGAGGAGCTTCTTTTATTACCCTTTTTTTAAAAAAAGCAAGTGTGAAAAATAATACTTTTATATTTAGCCACTTTAATTTTGGCAATTGGGAGAATTTTTACTTCCTTATAGTTGTGTCTATTTAATGAAATACAGCATTTCCTTCCAAGTATTTAAAAGTGTGTAAGCAGTCAAATGATTTGTTGGAATTTAATACAATGTTTCTTTGATATTTTTCGCATTCATTCATAAATAACTTATTTTGGCAAAATTCATAGTGGAATGGAAAGTGATTGGAAGGATATTGTATCCTTATTCTAAGAGCATATTATAAGAGAATGGTGTCATTTCCTCCAGGGTAAAAATTTTTTTCTTTTTCCGTTTCTCTTGGCCTCGGTTCCTCTTCTGTAAAGTTCTTCACTGGTTGTTTTGGACTAGAAATAGCTAATGAAAATGATTATGGCGCACTTGGCAAATATAAATATACTATATAAATGCTTAATAAGTCCTGTGTGTGAATGAACACTCCTATTTTGCATACCAGTGGTTTAGAACCACTTTTTCAGGGCTGCTTTTTGTGATGTGAAATAGTTAGTAGTCTAATTAATAGACACAGGTATTTGTATGTTGATTATATTGATGTAGTAGTGCTAATTTCATTATTAGAAATTGTAATAAAAATCCTTACTTCCTTACAGAAGTTAGGCGTGGAAAGGAAACTTTAAATGCATTGACAGCCTTTTTTTTTTTTAAATATTGAATATATTCAAAATCTGAAGTTTGTAGGTTTACATTTTAGGGGTTTACAATTAGGGACTAAAAAAGGTTTCCTGGAATAGAAAAAAATATTTACAGTTCTAATTGGAGAGATGTGGATTCAGTGTTTCAAAATTGTATTGATTAGTGATCTCTCCTTAAAATAATCAACTTTTCATCAAACCCTTGTCTGTCTCTATAAATATAGGATGTGGTATAGATAATCCTATTCTACAAGGTAGCCCAGATAAGATCCTCCATTAAGTTTTACCCCTTCATCTCTTTAAAGTATGTGTATTGAATTTTTTGAATCATATTTTTTAATTGTAGAATGTAACATATACATAGAAGTGATAACTTTCCAAGTGCAATTTAACGAGTAGTTAGAGAGCAAATTTCAAAGAATATTATGGGTTACAGTTCCACAGTTTCAGTTATTTCCTTATTGTGAAATATGTATTTAAAAGGTAATGTCTTTCAAAGTATGATGTAACAAGTAGTTATTTGGGAAATTTCCAAAATTGTTATACAAAAAAGTGATGTTAGCTTTCAAATTACAATTTAACAAGTAGCTATAGGACAAACTTCAAAGGATGCTGTGGTTTACAGTTCCATCATTTCAATTCTGTCCTTCTAGCTACTCTAATACCGTAGCAACCAAGAAAAAGGAAATCATATAGAGATTCAGTATTCCTAATCCTTTGTTAAATTCCATCTTGTCTGTTTTTACCTCTTCTTCCGGCTTAATCACTTTCCTGATCTTCAGGGATGTTTCAGCAGTGGCTACCCTAACTTCTTCATGCTGAAAAGGGGTGTTGACTTTATGAGAAAATGGAACACATCTGGTTGATGTTCTTGAAGAGGTTATTGCCTCTGGGTTCTGGGACTTAGCTGGCATTGGAGTTCTCTGGAGGATTTAAGCTTCTGAAGAATAAGCTTAGTGAGTGAAACTTTTATAGAGTCTCAGATAGAGATCTGGGTATTCCTTAACGTTTGGGACTTTTGTTTACTTGGGCTTATCCTACTG
>PVKY010000920.1:0-37784 GCA_004027775.1 Bradypus variegatus | reverse complement strand
TAGATTCCATAATTATTTTACTGATGAGAAAGCTGATTCTCTAAGATTGCATAGCTAGTAATTGGTGTATTGGGCTGAATAATGGCCACCCAAAGACATCAGGAGTGAATCCCTGTGACCTTCAAATGATATAAGGAAAAGGGGTCTTTGCAGATGTGATTATGAAATGGGGAGATGATCCTAGAATAACCCTAAATGCAAGAGGGCAGCGGAAAGATTTGATACAGATGTGGTGCTTTGAAGCTATACACCCCAGAAAAACATGCTGTTAAATTTAATCCATTCCTGTGGTTGTCTACCCATTGTCAGTAGGATCTTTTGATGAGAGTACTTCAGTTAAGGTATGACCCACCTCATTCAGGATGAATCTTAATCCCATTACTGGAGTCTTCTATAAGAGGATGAAATTCACAAAGAGAGAAAGCCACAGAAGCAAGAAGCTGAAACCAACAAAACCTGGAAGAGAAGGGAGAGACTAGCAGACGCCACCATGTGCTTTGCCATATGACAGAGGAGCAAAAGATCACTGACCACCAGTCTTCAGAAAGAAAGCATCGCCTTGATGATAACTTGACATGGACATTTTCCCAGCCTCAAAACCGTGAGTGAATGAATTCCATTTGTTTAACCTGAACTATTCCATGCTTTGAGCAGTCTAAGAAACTAAAACACAGGAGAAAACATACCCAGAGGAGAAGATGATGTGAAGACGGAGGCAGAGATGCAGCCACAAGCCAAGGAATGCCTGAAGTCACCAGAAAAGCTTGAAGAAGCCAGGAATAGAGTATCTCCTAGAGTCTCCAGAAGTGCAGCCCAGCCAACCCCTTGATTTCAGCCCAGTGATAACTGATTTCAGACTTCCATCTTCCAGAACTGTGAGAGAATAAACTTCTGTTGTTTTAAGCAAGCCACACAGTTTGTGGTCATTTGTTTTGTCAGCCACAGGAAACTAATACATGTGGCAAAGCAAAGATTTAAATCAGGAATAAACCAAGTTCTGCCAACTCCCTAGAGCCCAAGCTCTGAATTTCTCTGTTGGATTACTTTTCTGCAATCAAAGGGAAAAGCATTTAACAGACCTTCCTAAATGTCTAGCCAAACTTCCAAATACAGGGAAAGTTCTGCAAGCCTTTTTATTTACTTAGCAAAGGTGTTTTTTGAGCACTTATTCACAAACCAGGCATTGCATCAAAAGAAACTGCTACATGGGAGAGCAGAGATATTTAAAAGCAGATGAAGTCATAGAAATAGCATTTTGTTTTTCTCTGATATCTATGACTCATTTATCATTCTTTCCAGGTTGGAGGGAGCTTTTGAATTTAGAGATGAAGCAGACATGTCAAAGCGGGGGGAGGGGCTGAGAATATTATTGATGTAGGTTTTCCCGGTGTGGTCACCATGAACTAGATCCTGAGCTTTGCAGGTTCAGAGACTCCAACATGGGCAATTGACACATGGTAACTGAACTCACAAGGACCTTATGTGTAAATCAAAATGCCAATTTATTAATTTATGATGAAAAATGTTAGAAGAATAAGTCTGACCACATCAAAGTTTAGCAAACAGGTGGAGACACAGAAACTCATACACTGTTGGTGAGAGTGCAAATTGGCACATAACTCTAGAGAGCAATTTAACCATATCTCATCAAGTTCACCCTATCAACAAGAAATTTGACTTTAGGGACCTCTGGTGCATGTGTGCCAGGAGACGCATTGTTTATAATAGGGAAAAGAAATAAAATGTCAACAGAGGAATGGAGTAACATGTTCATATAGTAATACTGTATAGCAGTGAAAATAAATGAATGAGAACAACATATCAGTATGGATAAATCTCACTGTGGAACTATAAAGCAAGTTACAAAATAATACAGCATGACACCATTTATATAATGTTTAGAACATGCAAAACAATACTCTATATTTTTCATGGATACATACATATATTAATGGTATAAAAATATGCAATGGGAATGATAAACACTAAATTCAGGATAGCAGTTACCTCTGGAAAAGGGGAAGAGAGGAATAGGATCAGAGAGGGGTCTGTGGGAACTTTGTGTCTGTAGTGTGTTTGCACTTTTAAAATATCTGAAATAAATTTGTCAGGAGAGTCAAATTTGCTCTTTTCTTCTCTGGCTGCCTGACACCCAGCAGCCATCATGAATGTCCCATTAATTATCCAGACCAGGAAGTCCATCATTAATGGATTGCTTCAACAGAAACAAATGGTCAGCAAATGTCCTTCACACTAAAAAAAAGCAACAGTACCTAACACATTCAGAGAAAAGTAGCCAAAATGAACAAAACAACACCAGATGTCATCTGGTCTTCGAATTCAGAACCTACTTTGGTGATGACAAGACAGTAGTCTGTGGCATGATTTATAAGTTAGACTACACAAAGAAAAAGCTAAACACAGATTAGCAGGACATGGCCTGTATGAGAAGAAAAAGACCTTAAGGAGACACTGAAAGGAATGCAATAACAGAATCAAGTTAGGAGGATTGCAAAGCCAAATATCAGCGCTGACAAAGGTTGAAGATAATGCAAGGGCTTGATCTCTGGCAGTTTTGCAGATTTCCCACCAGATGATTAATAAACTACATACTTAAAACTGGATGGTCAGTACATGAGTGTTTATTCGACTGTTTTCTACACATTTTGTTAAAAATTATAGCCAGGTATCCTGTGATACATAAGTTATGGATAACGGGTTCTGCCTCCCTGGAAGATTATACTGTACACCAAAATTTGTTTTAAATTAAATTCAGTTTTATTGAAATATATTCACATACCATACAGTCATCCATGGTGTACAATGAACTGTTCACAGTACCATCATGTAGTCATGCATTCATCACCCCAATCTATTTTTGAACATTTTCCTTACATCAGAATCAGAATCAGAATAAAAAATAAAAGTAAAAAACACCCAAATCACCCCCCCATCCCACCCTATTTTTCATTCAGTTTTTGTCCCCATATTTCTACTCATCCATCCATACACTAGATATGGCTTTCACAATCACACTGTCACCCCTTGTAAGCTACATTGTTATACAATCATCTTCAAGAGTCAAGGCTACTGGGTTGGAGTTTGATAGTTTCAAGTATTTAGTTCTGGCTATTCCAATACATTAAAACCTAAGAGGTTTTATCTATATAGTACATAAGAATGTCCACCAGAGTGACCTCTCGACTCCACTTGAAATCTCTTAGCCACTGAAACTTTATTTCATTTTGCTTCCCCCTTTTGGTCAAGAAGATATTCTCAATCCCATGACGCTGGGTCCAGATTCATCCCCAGGAGTCATATCCTCCATTGCCAGGGAGATTCACACCCCTGGGAATTAGGTCCCACATAGAGGGGAGGGCAGTGAGTTCACCTGCCAAAGTGGCTTAGCTAGAGAGAGGGCCACATCTGAGCAACAAAGAGGCACTCGAGGAGACTCTTAGGCACAATTATAAGCAGGTTTAGCCTCCTTTGCAGTAATGAGCTTCTTAAGGGCAAGTCTCATGATAGAGGGCTTGGCACATCAAACCGCCAGTCCTCGATGTTTGAGAACATCAGTAACAATCCGGGTGAGGAAGTCCAACACTTGCGCATTTTCCCCTGGCTCCTCAGGGAGCTCTGCATATATATTTTTATTCTCCGCCCAAATTACTTTGGGATGTGTTGCTATTTCACTCTAACCTACACAAGCCTACCATATTCACTTCCTATTCAAAGTTCCATGTAATTGTAGTGTTTGAACAAACTGACTGTAGAGTTATATTGTTTAGAAAATATAGATCCTGCACCAAACTGACAACTCTTCCCTTAGTCTCACATGGAAGTTGAAGTTTTAAAACACAGTCAGTTTTAACCTTTACCCTTTGGCCCAGTTTGCCCTGGTCTTAACCAGGTCTGCTTCATTCATTATCACTAATCAAAGTCTGGGCTCTTTTTCAGCTTTTTTTTTTTTTTTAACAGTTGCTGTATGCGTTAATACTGACATTCATATCTGCTGAGCTCTAGCTCTGTGTTTCATTCAGGTGTACACCAATTTTTAAGCAGAAATTTGACTTGATGAATACAGAATCAGAGTCAAGAGAACAAGGGGGATGACCCTGATGGCCAGCAATCGGCAGCTAATAGAATATAGCTGCCCTCTCCTTCTTCATGGCGACACAGACATTTGTCAAGGTGACAAGTACTGCCTACTCCAGCGCTAGAGCAATCCCTGCCCCAGGTACTGGAGATAAGGATACCTCTTCCCCTCTCCCTGGGCTCCATCCCTATTCTGTGCAGTCAGTCTCAGTCTTTATAGGAAGCCCTTACTGTCTCATACTTACTCCCCACCCTCCCAGGGATACCGTTCAGTGGAGCGGACTCAGGAATACAAAGCGGCGGGTCCTTCTGATAGTCAAATCAATTCGTATCTGGCACTGCCTCTTCGAAGAACGAGATAACCATGGGTAGAGGCCCTGATCTACCTTAGCTTTGCTAGCTCGTGATAAACGGCTCAGTGCCAATGTCGCCCACCGCTTAAGGCATTCCCTGACCGTCCGATCTAAAAAGCCAATAAACGCTGTTTTGTTTTCTTTATATTTCTACTTGAATCTGCCTTGTCCATTTATTTTTGTTTTCTGTTTGCCACGTACACCATAATATAAGCTCCAGGAGAGCAGTGACTGGATCTGCCGCTGCGTCACCGGCACCTGGAAGAAACTGCCTGACCCCGGTCGCTGTTCAGTGAGACCGGTAGGCAGGAGGGCTGACTGGATATTTTGGGGGGGCTCGCTCGGAGAGCAGCCGCTTGAGCTACCCGAGATGTGCGAATCAGCCCGCACAAAAGACTGCCGGGTCCTGAAAACCAGAGAAATGCGGACAGAGGGAGCACAACAGCTCCACACTCGCCTAAGCCAGTCCCCTCCAGACCGGAAGCAGCGGGGAGGCGTTTCCGGGAGTGGAAACTGCCGGCGGCGGAAACGACTCTAAGATTCGGAGGGGCGGTGCAGGGGGTATGGTGCGGATAGGAGCGTCTATGGGTGTCCTCGCCACCCATTTCCAGCCAAGACCCCTTCACCCCACTGTAGCCCACCCATCTTCCTGGAGGCTCTGGACACACCCGCCCTCTCCCACAGCGGTTTGGTCTGTGTTTGAGAGTTGCCGGGACAACAGCCACTTCCGGGATCCTGTTTCCCCTGGCAGCAGCTGCTTCCGGGAGTGGATTGCCGGGTTTTCGTCCTCCTCTCTTCCCCACCCTAGGGCTCGGACCTAGAGCCAGTGGTTCCTCAGACTGTGTGTTGAACTGTTGCTCCAGGCAACAGCCACTTCCGATAGCGAGCGCTGCTTCCCACCTGTTGGGGGGACTCTGGAAATCCTGGTTCCGGCCTCTGAGCAGCGGTTGGTCGGTCGCTGCTGTTAGCCGGTCGGGGTAGCCGCGGGCGGCACCTCCCGGGTCTCCTCGCCGCCTCGGCGGGGCGCCCTCCGGCCGCCATGGTTCTGCTGCACGTGAAGCGCGGCGACGAGAGTCAGTTCCTGCTGCAGGCGCCGGGGAGCATCGAGCTGGAGGAGCTCACGGTGCAGGTGACCCGGGTCTACAACGGGCGGCTCAAGGTGCAGCGCCTCTGCACAGGTGCGGCCCGGCGCGCGGGGCGAGGTTGCTTGGAGTCCGGGCCAGGGCGCGGTGGGGTCCCGGAGGGGTGGAGTCAGGTGGACAGGACTTAACAAGGCTTTCTCAGGCAAGCGAAGGTCGAGGGGTTAAGTGGGGTTGACCAGGGGTGAGTGAAGAGCTGCGGCTCGAAGGTGGGCAGCGACTGAAGCCAAGCGAAGAAATTTGGGGTGCCAGAATTTGGGGGTGGTGTGTGAACAATCGAAACGGACCAGGTAGAGGGGGGAGTGGCACTAGGAGCGAGCCGAAAGACTGGGCTGAAGGGCAGATGTAAACAAGTGTGCAAGGCGGAATGGTAACTGGGTAGGTGTTTTGAAAGTTAATTTCATATTGTTGAGACTTGGAAGGTAGAGCAGTTTCCGATGGTGAGCCGACCTTTAAAGGGTGAGAAGACAGTGAGAGAGCCTTGGTGCTGCTTTCTCTTCTCCGGGAGACACAAGCCTGACCGTTTCTCCTGTACAGCATCTCAGGACCTCTTGCCTCCCTCTTCATCCTCCTCTTCCTCCCGAGCGTTCTCTAGAGCAGCGCCGTCCAGGGGATCTTGGCGCGGCAATGGAAAGGTTCCATATTTGCGCGGTCCAGTGCGATATCCTCCAGCCTCGTGTGGCTCTTGAGCATTTGAAATGTGGCTAGTGCGGCCAAGGAACCGAAATTTTTTTTAATTTTCATTTCATTTTAATTAATTTAAGTTTAGATAGCCAAGTGCAGCCTGTAGCTGCTGTATTGGACAGCGTGCTTCTAGCTTCACATGTTGATACTCCAGGTGTGTTCTAAGATGTGCTTGAGTGTAATATGTGATTTTTGTACCGTGGAGAAGTCCAAAAGCATCATGGTCTCTACCTTTATTGGGCATAAGTGTAGTTCCTTCATAAAACTTCCTGATTCCAAAATAAGGTCAATATTAAATGTTATTTTAAACTTTAAGGATTTGGGGGAGAAAAGGGACTCACAATTTTTTTATATAAAATTATAAATTTAAAATATGGTGCTGAAGGTTAGAAGTCCTATCAGTGAACTTAGAACACAGTGATTTATTCAGACCCTAGTGCTCCACCTTAGGAAGGAAGAGTGAATAAAATCAGCCTGTTGCCCCCCAAATGCTTCGAGTCTGATGGGGAGGAGAGACAGGAAACACTCCATTCATTTATAGCACTTATTCCACAGGATTGTGTTGTTACAGGCCATAGATTTCTCTCAGAGTCAGGAACACCTAGATCTAGGGGCCTCTTTCCAGGCTGAAGGAAAAGAAGGAAGGAAGAAAGGAAAGAATAGCATTTTGCAAAGTTAAAATGTAGACTTGTTTTGGAGTGATCATATATGGAAAACTTAATAGGAAAGTACAAAGCCATGCATTGCCTACGATCTTAGAACACATTACTTTAAAACCAAGGGCTGTGTCCAGTTTTCTGGTCTCTCCCACACTTGGGAGGGGATATGAGCTGCCATAAATCCTCCCCTCTGATTGGAATGGGCTTATTTTTATAACTTACTGGCTGTGACACCTGATAGAACTTCTGATGATTCAGCTGCAAATTAGGGAGCATGAAGATGTTCATTATCCTCTTTCTTGCCCACTTCCTAAGGCTAAACTAAATGGTATAATCTGGGTGAAAGTAGTTGGAAGACTATAAAGCCCTGTAGCAATATATATTCAGACTTTGGGGAATGTTAGTTTGGGGCCTTCTGAGTGCCAGGGCAGCAGAGCACAGACTCTGCAGCCAGACTGCCTGCAACTTTGAGTTTCTTAACCTCTTGCTTCTGCTGAAGGAGGACGAATTGGTAACTGTGTGTTAAGGGTCAAGGACAGGTGGGATGAAGCAGTGAGCCAAGTGGGCTTATGTGGGAGCTTATGTTCTAATTGAATAAAGGGATTGTGATGATGATGATGATACATATTGTCTAACTTTCTCTTGTTTTTAAGAAATGGAAGAATTAGCAGAACATGGCATATTTCTGCCTCCTAATATGCAAGGACTGACTGATGACCAGATCGAGGACTTGAAATTAAAGGATGAATGGGGTGAAAAGTGTGTGCCCAGTGGGGGGTCAATATTTAAAAAAGATGATATTGGACGAAGGAATGGGCAAGGTAATTGAGCATTTTTCTTCTGTGTGCATGCCTGAGAATACCAATAAGTTGAAAGCAGTTCTTGCAATTAAAAAATTAACTAATATTTCTCTGCAAATTTATGAAATACTGCACTATGCAACTCCTTGTAGTAAAACCCCAGTCCAGGATGAATTAGATGGATAATTCTGATGGCTCATGACTTCTTACTCTTACTAATTATAGCTAGCTTTTAAATATATTATGTGAACCACATGAAGTTAACCATTTTCCTAGGTCAAAAATGGTTGAATGTTGGTAAGTTTGCATGGCCCAACCAGATAGTTTGGGATGGGGTAGGGATAAGCCTTGGAAACTTACTGGGTTGTGTTTTGTTATGGTTTAAAGATATTGGGGTTTATTTAGAGATTCTGCACAAAAGGGGGAAGCGAATTTAGCATGAGAACCTCCCTTCTGAATTCAGGATATGTCTTTTGGGGTAGAGCACCTTAGTATACCATGGAAGCTGGTATTCTTACTTTTCACTATGTGGCTGTAGATGTGGAATTTGAAGGAATACAAGGTGATAATCCTTTTTATTAGCTTTTTTATCCTGCATAAAAAGCTCCATTTAAAAAACTGTAATTGATCATTTAATACCTAGATAACTACTGCATCCCTAAAGCACTGTCAGTCATTTGGGAGAGAAAAAAAAAAGAGAGAGAGAGAGGAAACAGTGTCCCTGCACAGCCTTTAAAAGCTCTCACTTTCTGTCTGTCTCTCTCTCTCTCTCTCTCTCTCTCTCTCTCTCTATATATATATATATATATATATATATATTTGTTTATTTATTTACATTAGGAATTCCTGTTATTGTATCCTTGGAAAATGCTGGTTGTCGTCCACATTTTTTCATACCTAAACTCATGCTCAATTTGGAGAGATTCTTGGCTTTTTGGAAGTAATTGCATTAACGAAAATAATAGTACCGCGTAAGAACCCGTTAACAGTTCATTATTCATCTTTAAACAGATACTGTCTTAAATTAACCATTGTCTATTCTAAGTTTATATTTCTAGTATTTTCAGTGTCCTGCTAATGATGTTATTTATTTAGAATACAAGGTTTGAATTTGCCCCATCTTTCCTAGATTTGGACTTTCTATCTCCATTGTTTTTGCTGCAAAAATTTCTAAAAGTCTTGATTCTTTTCTTCTTGTCCAGGATTCAGCAAGTTATGGGCTACAGGCTAAATGTGGCCAGGGCTGCCTATTTTTGTAAATAAATTTTATCAGAATGAGCCACCCCCTTCATTTCAGTATTGTCTATGACACCTTTCGTGCTACCGTGGCAGAGTTGGGCCATTGCAACAGAGGTGGTACAGCCTGCGGAACTGAAAACACTTATTATCTGGCCCTTTGCAGAAAAGTGTGCTGACCCCTATCTGGTCCCATGACATTTATTCCTATGATTGCTTTTTCTGCTTTGCAGAGAGCACACTGTAGGTGTCAGCCATCCCAAAGGTGTCTCTCCCTAACTTCTTCCAGCCAGGTTTCCTGCATCTACCACCCAAATTCCCTACTGGCACTTTGTCTCCTTCACATATTCCCTGGCTCAGACAGAAATGATTGGGATATTTAAGAAGAATTTTAAAGAGGTTTTACATTTAATGGCTCTCTCTCTGTCCCTCCCTACCCATATTTTATAGCTCCAAATGAAAAAATGAAGCAAGTTTTGAAGAAGACTGTAGAAGAAGCCAAAGCAGTCATATCCAAGGTTAGCTTTTAAATGATGCTCTAAGCTTGCCTTTTGAAATAGGAACTCAAGTTATGACTTCTAGAATTTGTCTCCTCTAGCTCCTGCCCTGTCACCCTCCAGGGACATCTTTGCCTCCTGCATCAGCAGGAGATCAAGATTGCCTGTCAGGAGCACTGCAGCTCTCTGCAACCCTTGCAAATTCTGTGGTTTCCTCCTCCTCCCATTTTGCCCTCACCACTCTAGCTCTGAAAGCTCAGTGTCTCTTCTCAGGGCTGCAGCTCTCACATCTCCAGCTTGTCTGGATTCCCCACCACACACCCCCATAAACCCAGGAGTAGATACTGCTTTAGTCTCTCCCTTCCCATGGTCTCCATCTATTCCCTGTTAAACATACTCAGGCCTCTTTCCTTAGCCTCAAATAAATTCTCTGCATGTGACTTCCCGTGCATGCCCTGTCACTGGTCTTTCTTCCCCTCAGGCTTCCGGAAGGAGAAGTTTGCTTCCTGCCTTCAGCTCCTTGGCCCACGTCTTCCTGGGCTTCATATAACCTGACCTCTCAGTTGTTCACAGAAGCACCTTGTCTCTGACTGTGACCCCCTCATCAGGAAATCCAAAGCCCTTTCATGGTCGTACACTCATCTCATTCCTCCTTAGCCTGCTCTTATGGCCATTTTCTCTTTCTCTTGCCTCTTAAGTTTGGTATTTGTCAAAGTACTTTATCCTTGGCCCTCTTCTCTTTTCTTCCTCCTCTTTCTCCCTCAGCATTTTATCTGCTCTGCCAAATGCAAGCCTGCCTCTCTGCAGGTAACTCTCAAACCTCTGTCCTCTATCCCAGACATTTTCCATAATGTGAGACCTGAATTTCCAGCTGCTTCCTAGACTATTCCACCTGGATGTCCAGCCAGTACTTCAAACTCAAGTTGTCTGGAACAGAACTCATTGTTTCCTCTCTCCTTTCCCCTCTTTATTCTGTACCTGAGAATAAGCGCTTCCTACAGACTTTTCTCTTTCTAGTAACAGAACCACCAGCACTCAGTTGTACAGCTGTAATCCTCAGCATTGTCTCTGGCACTCCCTTCTCCATCACCCATATGCCTGACATTCAGTCCTTTCCCATCTTCTCCCATGGTGTCTCTTACTTCCATTTCCTCCTTCCATTTCCACAGCTTCTACTTTGGATATTGCTCCTTCTATAGCCTTTCCTCTGCACTCTTCAGAGCCTTCTCACTGGGCTTCCCCAGTTAGGTTCATTCCATACCCAGTGCAAGATCAAGCTCCCAGTGTTATCATCCTTTCCCAGAAAAGTCAACTGCTGCCCATGGCCTGACAGAGTAAATCCAAACTCCTCAGCCTGGCTCTCATGGCCCTTCAAAAAATAGCTCCAACGTACCCCTCCAGCCCTATCTACTCTTCTCCTTCATGCCCTAAACAGAGTGGTTGTCTGCCTGTTCCAGATTTGCTTTGCTTTTGCTTGTCCTGAAACACCCTGCTCCCATCTCCACCTCTTAAATCCATGTGTGTTTTAAGGTCTACCTGAGATGCCTTCTCCTTTGACAATATTTCCTGATCCTCTCTCTCAGCTATGCCGGCTTGATTTGGGTTCTTTCCCTTTGGAGCATACTTTGCACTTCCATATTCTGCTTAATAATACAGGCTGCTGTCTACTTGGCTCAGCCCCTGAAATCAGTGGTCATCACTCTTGTAGCAACAACTGTTTTATTCCCTTTTGTGGCTCTTGGCAGTGTCTGGCAAGGGTCTTGTACTGAACTTGATAAATGCCTGTTGAATTGAGCAGCTGCACTGTAGATGACGATGCCTGTCCACCTTCAGAAACAAGTGGAAGCCGGTGTCTGTGTTACGCTGGAGATGGTGAAGGACGCCTTGGATCAGCTTCGAGGGGCCGTGATGATCGTTTACCCGATGGGATTGCCACCTTATGACCCCATCCGAATGGAATTTGAAAACAAAGAAGATTTGTCAGGAACCCAGGTATATGGTCCTTGGATGCCCGCTAAGGCTAGTTCATGTCCCCCGGAAGGGCAGAAGCCCTGTAGCTCTGACTGCATCCTCCAGTGGGCGTAGTTTTGACTTCGTCCCCAGCTTTCATCTGAATTCGGAATTCAAGAGAGGACTCTGAGAGTGGGGTGCTCCTGGTTGAGGAGTTGGGCCCACACAGAGGGGCAGTGGAGGAGGTCAGTGAGCCTCCCCACTGGGGCAACTGAGAAACTTCCCATTTTCTTTGGCCACTTGGAAGCCAGAAACCTAACTAGTGATCTCCTTCTACCAAATGCATTGATTGATCATTTTGCATTCTCGCCTTCTCTCTTTCTTCACCTTATTTTCCTACTTTAATTTTCCATTTTCTTCTCATTTATTCCTTATCCTATTGAACAGTATATATATTCCTCTAAGCCATCTTAAATAGGCGGAGTACAAAGAAGCAAGTAAACATATCCATTATATTTGTATATAATGCCTCTATCCAAACATCCAGCAAGATTCCAGTTTTCTTTCCTAGTAGTATCCTAAAAATCCATCTAAGAGGGCCTTCGTATTATGGATGAGGATGCAAATGAGATAAGGTACTCTGATTCTGCTCTCCAGAGCAGGAAGTTAAGTGAGTGAGTCCCAGTTGAAAATAACAGGGAAGGTCGCTGCTGAAATCAGCGAGGGTTTTGAGTGAGGTGGGACAGTCAGAGCTTCCCACTGGGTGGAGGGCGGAGGCAGGACGCCGAAGCCTGCGGCTTGCGGGGTGGGGCACAGCCGGTCTCTGCACCCCACAGGGCCACACCCGAGCAGGGTCCCGGCAGCCTGACAGCCTGTTCTGACGGTTGGTTGCAGGCAGGACTCGAGGTCATTCAAGAAGCAGAGGCACAACTGTGGTGGGCAGCCAAGGAGTTAAGAAGAACAAAGAAGCTTTCCGAGTATGTGGGGAAAAATGAAAAAACCAAAATTATCGTCAAGATTCAGCAAGTAAGTTCTTTTGCTTTGACATTTCAGTATTTTTTATTATTTACTTTCAAACTGATGAAAATTGACAACAACTCTGAAAGATTTAAACTACTTGTATAAATATTTTAATCCCATTGGCCTGGGGTTAAAGTAAAAATGTCCTATTTATGCACTCCAACAAAGAATGGAAGAAAATATGGATTAATCGATAGAGTTTGTGTTAATTGGGGGGGGAGGGAGGGGAATCCATGTGAATTTCAGCTTTAAAAATAGGGCTATGAGTAAATTAAAGTGTTCCTTGAAATGAAAAATACAGCCTAGAGAACTGATTTCAAGTCTTTTCAAACTGCTGTTACTCTGTGAATGAGGGAAGGGTCACAGATATTTTAAGGATATAATGTAAAGCTGTGTATTTACAGAGCTTCTTTGGATCATTGGTCCCTCATTTGGGGATGCAGAGTCCTCCGCGATTACCCTTGAACAAGCCCGTGGCTGTGACGCATCCTCTCCCTCCCTCCCAGGACTGGAGTGGCTGCCTGGCCAGTGGCCGGGACGGGGACCTGGGGGAGGCCATCGAAGCAGATGATGGCTTCAGCCCCTGCCTCCTCCCCCATAAGGGCACAGAGGCTGCCCCTGACGATTCCATTTGAAACTGATGACCCTGCTTATCTTCAGCAGTTGGCAAAGGCAGTTGTAAAACCTGCACTGTAACTTCCCGATTGTCTCTAGAACAGGCCTGAATCCACAACTCACTCTTTGCCTACTCTTTTCAGAGGGGACAAGGAGCTCCAGCCAGAGAACCTATTATTAGCAGCGAGGAGCAGAAACAGCTGATGCTGTATTATCACAGAAGGCAGGAGGAACTCAAGGTATCAGATGCCAGGCGGGTTGTCTTACCCCAGGCACTGGGTAGGGTGGAGGTGTTGGTTCTCTGGGTGGGGGTGGGGGCATCTAGAACCTCAGCCTGCCCAGGGCTGTCAGGGCCCTGCCGGGTGTCTCACCCACCTTAGCTCTGAAGTGGGGAGTGGGTGGAGGGCATCAGCCATGGATTCTTTCTTCTGTCTGTTTATGTGCCACTTTCCTGAACTAAAGTGAGTAAAACAAATTTATTTCCAGAAATTGGAAGAAAATGATGATGACTCCTGTTTAAATTCTCCATGGGCAGATAACACTGCTTTGAAAAGACATTTTCATGGTGTGAAGGACATAAAATGGAGACCAAAATGAAGTGCACCATTGATTAAGCTCCTAAAATTATTAACTCACCTTTATTTTGGGCAAAATAATTATAATAATAATAATAAAAAGAATACCCACTAGCCTCTATGAAAGATGTTTACATTTCTAGTTTTCCTAGTTTTTCTTTTAGTTTGAAGTTTTAAAATGAAGGTTATTTGAGGTCTTAGAACTCAATAAATACAAAATAATCTGCCTAGATTATTTTTATTTCAGGATAACTTTAATATTTGAGGTTCTTCTTTGATAAAATATTAAAAATGAAGTTGCAGTCTTATTTTTTTTTCTTCCTGAGTTGTTTGTCTTATCTTCTCATCAGAACAGTTGTGTTTGAGGAGATCTAAAAGCCCCTTTTTCTTGCAAGTCCGTCCTGCATCTTATGAGCAGCTTACTGCCAGTGACCACCAGAGGGCGCCGGCCACTCGGTTGTCTGGCTTTTTCTTCGGGCCCTCCCTTTTGACCTGAAGGAAGCTGGATTCTCAGGATTGTTGTTAAAGACCCAGGGTGAAATTTGACTCCTTGGTTGATGCCTCTCAGGTCTTGTCTTCCAGGACCAGAGGCTACACCTGTGATGGAAACTGAGTAGTCAAGGTAGTCTAACCTTAAAACTCAACACCTTACTCCATGGTTTCTCTGTCAAGTCTCCATCCCTGGACTAGACATCCTCAAAGTGTGTGCAGTTGCTGGTAAAGGAAAACTCCTTGTGCATTATCTCACAAGTTCTGCCTGCAGGTTGTTTCTTACCTCCCCACCCCATTCCACTCCAGGGTACTTAGGGCTGCTGTCTCTGAGCTGACTACTAGGATTTATGTTGTTCTCAAAAACTGTTTTCTAAAGTGGGTTATACCTGTTTTGATTGTATGTTACTCTTGGTTGAATATCAAATTTTGTAAAAACGAATTCACATCTATTTTTCACTTTCATTATAATTTTTACCCTCTGGTGATGTAAAGTTTGTAATTAATATCCCACAATTTTATTTGAGAAGACTTTGGCCTTTGCCATATTAGTCTAAGGGCATTTAATTCTTGCCCAGATTTGCAAGAAAAGTTATTCAAACCACATGATCACAGTAGCTCTTTTAAGAACCACAATTTCCATACAATTCAGAATTCTTATTGACCAAATGGGATATAAATGTTTTAGTTTTTTCTATTGCTTCATATAATCAGCAGAACTTACTAAGCAAAGGGTTACTGGAGTACAAGTGTCATCTACACTCTTCATGGAATACTCATGTGGAAAGAACAGTCCCTCTCTCCCTGACTTCTCTGCCTCAAAAACCCCTGAACACTCTCTTTTCAAACTTAGCGGCTCATTAGAGTGTCAGTGCTTGCATAGCCCCTTTTTACACATTATCTAGAAGGAAGGGGACAAAGACAGCCATCAGCGCCCACTCTGTGTTAATTTCCTTTGCACTCGCCCTCTGAGGAAGCTGGTGGTGATCTCAGAGGGTGCTCTAGTTTGCTAACGCTGTCGGAATACAAAACACCAGAAATGGATCGGCTTTTATAAAAGGAGGTTTATTTGGTTACACGGTTACAGTCTTAAGGCCATCAAGTGTCCATTAGAAACGGTATCTTCACTGGAGGATGGCCAGATTGTGTCCAGAAAACCTCTGTTAGCTGGGAATGCCTGTGACTGGTGTCTGCTTGCTCCCAGGTTGCGTTTCAGAATGGTGTTCTCCAAAATGTCTGCATCAGCTTCCAACAGCCATCTTCAGAATGTCTGTCTCAGCTCCAGCTTGCTGTGAGCTCCTTCTGTCTGAGCTTATACAGTGCTCCAGCGAACTAATCAAGGCCCACACTGAATGGGTAGGGCCACGCCTCCATGGGAATTATCCAGAGTTATCACCTACAGTTGGGTGGGTCATGTCAACACTGAACCAATAGCTTCCAACCCAGTCCACACTGATAACGTCTGCCGCTGCAAGAATGCATTAAAGAATATGGCTTTTTCTGGGGGACATAAATATACAAACCAGCACAGGGGTTACCTGACTCATCTAACGTCACAGATCTAGGAAGAGTAGAGCAAAGGCCCAGTGCCAGGACCTGCTCAGGATGTCTCAAGAAATAATCTATCAGCAAAAGTCACCCTCCAAATGGCAGGCTATAGGTCAGCTTTTTTATGCTGTCTTGGTGATATTTCCTTTCCTTAATCCTTTTTGTCTTTGGACCAGTATCAAACAAAAACCAAGTGCCCATTGAGTGGGGGCCTGAATCCAGGTCTGTGGTTTCATCCTTTTACATGACTTGTCTTTGCTTTTGATGATTTCATGGAGACCAGGAAAACTGGTAATAAAATCTGACACTACCAGCCAACTGAACATCCCCAGGCAGTATTTATATCACAGTTTACCTAGTTCCTTGGCATCTGCTCTTCAAAAAATGTGCCTTTGAGCTTGACATAAACCACCGTATACTTAGAGCACAGCAGCCTTGGTGGGGCTGAGCTTTGCTGAATTCAACCCCTAGCCTCAGCCACCACCCCTTCGAGGTCTGGCGAGGGAGGATGCCCTCCCCTACACCCTGATCATCACAGTCCCAGGAGGCACCGCTCTGTTGTTTGACGTTCCACTCACCTCAGAGTTCAGGGAGAGATGTTGATTCCCACGGAAAGTTCAATGCTAAATGCAATAGTAATGATAGTTGGCATTCACTGAGACCTTGCTATTTCCCAGGCACTGCGCTAAGCACTTGGCATGTGTTTTTTCATTTACCCCATGCACAGCTGAATTCAGAAGTAACCAGTATCATCGTTTTGAAAATAAGGCAACCAAAGCCCACAAAGGTTCGTTTGCCCAAGGTCAAGTGTCCAAAAGTCTGCCTGCTTGCTCCCAGCGTCTGCATTGACTTCAATGGCAGTTTCTGTTTATACTCAGTGAGTGAATTGCAATGAATGGAGGCTGCAAAAGGCCTAAACCAAGAGTGGCATCTCTAGGGTGGGAAGTTGGCAGACTGATTATTTTAATGTTGACGACCAAACAGTGGTGATTGGCTCTGGTTCTTAAGACTGCTTTGGTTCACCAACTGCTGAAAGGGGAGAAAGACACCTAAGCCCATCCTTGTGTTGCTTTAAGCAAAAACAGACACTTGGCTTAACCTGAACTATAAAAGACTGAGTAGCCTCCTTGCTAGAGCCCCAGTACACAGACGTCGTAGATGCTTCACCCATAGGATTCTGGGCCACTGTAGCATGCACAGGGCGGCCTCTCCTGGCTCTCCCTTCTCTTCTGTGTTCCATTGACCTTCAGCTTCTTGTTTCCTGTGACTTTCTCTCTTTCCTCTGAATTTCCTTCTGCTTATTAAGGACTCCAGTAATAGGATTAAGACTCATCCTGATAGGGTAGGGTCACACTTTAACTGAAGTTACCTTATCAAAAGAGCCTGCTTACAATGGGTTCTCCACCACATGAACAGATTAGGTTTAAGAACACGTTTTTCTGGGGTTTATACAGCTCCAAACCCACATAGACCAAGAAAGCATGCGAGCAGCCAGGGTTGTCTCCCTCTTCCAGCCATGAGGCAGAATTCCTAAAGACCACAGGAACCAGTGTCGTTGTGAAATGCAGAATGTTAAATGCCAAGGATCTCCTTTGTCATTCTGCAACCTCAATCCCTAGTCCTATGACTAGCTCTGTTAGATGCAACCTGGCCTGGGAGCCACAGAAACAGCTTTGTCGCCGACTTTCCACCCTTGAAACTGCTCCCAAGTGTGCTTGGCTCATGAGCTCAAGCTACCGAAAGATGTTTCATCCTTTTTCCTCTACTCACGGAGAGATGCAATTGTGTTCTGGATGCCGAGTGGCCACCAGTACAAGTCTGAAGAAAGTGAAAATGGTGCTGTGCCTTAATTCTGCTGCTTCATATATTACCTCATTTCAAAACAAGCTGGAGCCAAGTTGGTGACCTGACTGGTGTAATAAATGACATACACGGGCCTCCTCTTCCCCCCGCTCCCTGCCTGCTTACCGACACTCTTCAGCACCCCCAAAACAGAGCAGGTGGATATAGCAGCTGTATCATTCTTGTGAGATCTCATTTCTTGTTATCCAGCTTGTATTGTGCTGGAACAAATCCCAGAGGCTCAAAGCAACTGCATGTTTTAGGAGTAAATGAGCAAAATGCAAAATGCACTTGACACTCTTGATATCAGAATCCTCTTACAACTGAATCTCTTGTGATTGCAAAAATAAATGAAAAAGAGAGGGAGATAAAACAACTAAGGAAATTGATGTGCAAATCAAAACCCCCAAACTGTGTTGAGTTTTACCAGTTGACCTTCACAAAATGGACTCGAAACAAAAGAATAGATGTCAGACTTTTCTTGCAACTGTTTCGGGATGGCATTTCTGGAGGTAATTTACATTCAGCAGTGGAGGGAGTTTTTGAACAACATTTTCCTTGGAAAGTAAATATGATTTAAATTATGGAACGTAGGATTTCAATAGCTTTCTGCAAAAGGAACCCAAATTGGTGAACATGTCTAGGGAATAAATGTCATAAATTGACTACTAGCAAAAATAATTTGACCAAAGTTTGATCGAAGCTACTTATATCGGAAAATCTGCCTGAGCTAAAATGGAGAAACAGGAATGGGGGACAGAAGAATATCAGAATTCATGAGACTCAACTAAAACAATGATGAGGGGGAAATGTACAGCATTAAATACCTGAATAAATAAAAGTGAAAATCAATCAATCAAACATCTAAATGAAGAACTAGAAAAGGATCAAAAAAAGTAAACCACAGAAGGAAGTAATAAAGATCAAAGCAAATGTTAATGACTCGAAAAAGTGTGTAACTAATGAATAAAAAAGCTGATAGATTGAAAAATCAACAAAATTCAAAAAATCATTCTTTAAAAACCCACAAATACACAAAATAAGAAACAAGGGGAATATAATTGAATTATTTTTTTAAAATAAGGTAATATTTTGCACAAGTTCAGACAAACTTGAAAACCTAGATGAAATGGGGATTTCTATGAAAATAGGATATACCAAAATTGACCCATTATAGATATAATGTGTAAGCAGACAATTTCCATAGAAGAAAAAGAAAACTATAAAAGTGGTTACCCACAAAAAAGCACCAAAGGATTTTATCAAACCTTTAGTGATCAGTTAATCCCAAAGCTTCTTAACTTATTACAGAACATAAGAAAAGAACGTAACCTAATTTACTTTTTTGAAGCTAATATAACATTAAGATAGTCATATCACTTTTCAATATGACACACAAATTTTAAATAAAATATAAGCAAGCAATGTGATAATATATCATGGCTAAGTGGGATTTATTCCAGGAATGCAAGGGTGGTTTAAATTAGGATATCTAGCATATTAATTAGAACTGGAAGAAAAATCATGTGATCATCTCCATTGATGCCAACAAGGCATTTGACAAAATTCAACTCCCAGTTGACACAGCTATAAACACAGACTACACTGCACAGATAACTCTGCATCCTACGATATTTGCTCTTAGGTTTGAAGATTTTCCAAAGCATGACCAGGATGGAGTGCCAAGGTTGTTCTCCAGGGCCTCCTCTCTGTAAAGAGGTTCAGTGTGGAGAATGAGGTTGCAGAGCCACAGTGTGCAAGCAGATAAAGAAAAAACAAACCCCACAGATCGCCTTTGGTAAAGAAAGGGCAAGGAGGGTCCAGGAGGGTAGCTTGCTGCCCACCCACATCCTCCCCCTACCACTCAGCCTCCTCCATTTGTAGATTAGGAGCTCAATGTGAAGCTGAGCTGCGAAGAAACCTTAAATGCGAAAGGCAAGTACAAGAAGCATGGTGATGTGGATGAAGATGGCTAAGCTTTGGGTTTGGAAATGAGCTGGAATTTAGGCTCTGTCACTTACCAGCGGTGAGACCCTGGGTAATTACATAACTTTATAAGCCTATTTTCTGCTCTGTAAAATGCCTCCTTCACCCATTAGGAAAGCATTTGGCTGCACGTACCTGAGAATCACAGTAAGTTGAGCAAATCAGGGTTACATATTCCTCGGGTAATAACAAGTTGGGGGTAGGCACTGTAAGTTTGGTGCAGCTGAGAAAGTCATCAAAGACTCAGGCTCTCTCTGATTTCCTGATCCATCATTCTTGGCTTGAAACTTTCTTCATGTTTGCATGATGGCTACTGAACCTCTAAGCACCCCATTTACTTATCAGGCAGGAGGACAGAGAAGGGTGGCTGTTCCAGTTTGCTAAAGTTGCCGAAACACAATATTCCAGAAACAGATTGACTTTCATAAAGGGGATTTGTTAGGTTACAAATTTACAGTTCTAAGGCCATAGAAGTGTCCAAACTGAAGCATCAACAAGAGGATACCTTCACTGAAGAAAAGCTGATTGCATCTGGAACAACTGTGTCAGCTGGGAAGGCATGTGGCTGGTGTCTGCTGGTCCTTTGTTCCCAGGTTGCGTTGCTTTCAGCTTTTGATTCCAGTGGCTTCCTCAAGTGTCTCCGGGTTCTCATTTAGCTTCTCTGGGGCAAACTCTGGGCTTCACCTCTTCGCTTAGCATCTCCAAACATCTTTCTGTCTGCACCTCCAAGCATCTGGGTTTCTGTTGGCTCTGAGCTCTCTCTCCCTGAGGTCTCTTAAGGACTCCAGTAAACTAATTAAGACCCACCTTGAATGAGCAGGATCACATCTCCATGGAAATAATCTAATCAAAAGGTCCCACACACAGCCGGATGTGTCACATCTCCATGGAAACAACCTAATCAAAAGATCCACCCTCAATAGGTCTGCCTCCCACAGGAGTGGATTAAAAGAACATAGTCTTTTATGGGGTACACAACAGATTCAAATCAGCACAGGGGCCAAATGCAAAAGGTCAAAATGTGGATGCCACTTCTGTTTTCCCCTCTTTAAAGTAGTTCCTAGAAGTCCCAACAGCAACTTTCCTTTGTGTCACCTTGGCCTGAACTTTGTTTTTGCCCATGCTATCCATAAGGGAGTATGGGATGACCAGTATTTTTAACTAGGAACATTGCTACCTTGAACAAAATTGGGGTTCTGTTACTAGGAAGGAAGGGGAGAATAGAAATTAGACAGCAACTGTGTCTGCCATACCTACCCTCAGGGTTGTTAAAAGGATTAATTGAGATAACTTTTCTGACACAAATGAATGGTGGTGGCAATATTAATATTGAGGGGGATGATTCTGAGTCCTGTGACTGAGTGGGACTTCCGGGACAGCACCCCCCAAGTCGGCATCCATTTCATTAGCCCCACTGCGGAGACTGGCCAGGTGCCAATCCTTGAATCTTCCACTGCTCTTTCTGGGTTCCCTGGCCTCACCCTCCCTGCCATGTGCTCACACACACACAGAGAGGACAAGAACTTAAGCCGCTCCTGTTTGAGAGCAGAGCCTGGTGCAGAAGCGGTGCAGTCAGGGCTTTATTACAGTAAGTGGCAGTAGTAGGGTTAGCGGTTTTAGTGTGGGTGTTAGTCACGGGAAGCAGCCTTCCTATTCCTGATGACGACCCCAAAGTGTAGGCAGCTCACTCAGCTTAGAAAGAGCCCTGGCCGGGAGTCAGTCGCTGGAATCGTGATGTGCAATCCAGCTTCACGTCTGCTGCCTCGACTGCCCACTGCTGGTTGGCTGCTGCTTCCCCTGCGGAGCCCAGATGTCCACGGGGTCCCCGCCCACATGGGGATTAAACCCACACCCCACTGCCCAGCCCCCACCCACCCCATCCGGGTCTCTGTGGCCAAGAGGCTGGGAGCAGTAACTAGACATGTTGGGGGCTGTGTCTGAACCCCGACTTTGGGAAGGGAGGGGAAAAGAAGCCGGTGAAGCTTAGAATCCCAAAGAAATGTTCACAACCTATGAACTTAGATGCTTGCTGGACCATTTAAGTAAAAGGAACTTTGCAGAAAGCTGTGGAAAATCTAGCACTTCCTTGGATAAAAACACATCCCAATTACACATTGGCTCACGATTTCGTTATAAGAAACATAATAGCTGTTTCAATAGCTTGAGACCTAGCAAAACGAGACAAGAATATGGCGTGGCCAAGTGAAGACAGAGTGACGGCTGGTTTTCAGGCGGGTCCTGCCGGCCTCAGCTTTGGGCAGCCAGACTCTCGGCTTCCCCAGGAGTGATCGGGCTGAGACGGCGATGGTGGAGGCTGATCACGAGCCAGGCTCACGCTGATAAACCAGCAGGGTGAGATCCCGCGTGCAGCAGAATTTCCATAAGATGGAGCTAATTACTCATCACTTCTGAAGACAGAGCCTCCGAGAACTTTACCCACCACCCTGCAAGGGATGAGGTTTTCCAGTCGCTGGTGGGAGCAGGCACTGTTCCCTGTGAGCTCCGTTCTTAATTCCCACGAATCCTTCCATGTGGTTCTTTCAGGCCTGGGTACTTAGATACACTCTCATTGTCATCCCTTTTCATAGCTCTGGGTTCCCTCTCTGGGCAAGTCTCCCCTCTCCCATACTTTGTCTTGGCAGCTCTTCCAGGAGTCTCCCAAGTCGGCATCCATTTCATTCGCCCAGCTGCGGAGACTGGCCAGCTCCATCCCCCTGGGCTCTCACCTCTGGGGAGTCCAGCAGGCACTTGGGTTGTCCCTCCCTGGGTAGTAAGCTGGGAAAATCACAGGGCTGTCCTGCCTTGTTCCTGCCTCTCAGGTCACTGTCCTTCGTTGTCTGATGCCCAATTTCTTGAAGATGTGGTTGTGTGTCTTTTTCCAGGTTTTCAGTTTTTTTGCAAGTAGGAGGGCAAATCCAGTCCCTGTGACTCCATCTTGGCCAGAAGCAGAGGCCTCAGGAGGCTCCTTGAAATCAAACATTATGCTTACTATTGATTTACCGTGGGTAGAACACCAAGGTTTAAGAATTACGATAACATAAAGTAAGGCGCACCAGTTGCTGAAGGCTCTAGTAAATATAATTTGTTTTTGCATGATTGAGAAAGGTGATTTGGGGTCTGACAGTGTTTTGTGGTCTCTAATTGGGCCTCCGCCTCTGACTTCTCTCTTGCCTTCATTCTGCCTGAATCCAGCCCCGAGTGCCCCATATCGGTCAGGGTTCTTGGTGGCAAACAACAGATGATTCTGAGTCGCTTTGGCAGAAAAGTAATGTAGTCAAGAGATCCCAAGCACCCCACAGACTCACCGGAAGCCTCAGAAAATGAGCAGGAACCAAGGAAAGCAGGAACCACAGCCAAAGCACGTCCCAGGGAACGTGTGGAAGGAAACTGCCTCGTTGCTCATGGACTGGCCAGCAGCCACCCCTCTGTCCCTGGCCTCTTCGATGTCCGTAGTACCCCGGCACTTTCACTTTCAACTCTTTGCTCTTGGTCCAGGGCTCTTGTGGCTACACCAGGAACACTGGGAGGTGGAGGGTTTTGGTGGGAGCAGTGCATCCAGCGATTAGGGGATTAAATAGCAGACTTCCTTGTAATCTCTCTGCTGTATTATGCGAAGGACCATCAAGGGTGTGGGTTCAGGAAGAGCTAGGAGACTTACACGTGTCCTGCACTCAGATTCACGGACACGCTATGCTTCTGGGAAAACATATGCGAGCCCAGTGCCCAGAGGTGGTGGGCTGAAAGGGTGATTTCAGCCTCCCTCAGCAGCCTGGCGGTGGGGATGGGGACGGAACTAGTATACGCCAATAAGATGTAAATCTCTCTCCTGACTGAGATGAGGGGATTGTCTCTCTCTCATATCTGGATGGAGTGAGGGAAGAAAGCTCAGCAGGGGTGTGGCCCCAGCTGGAGCCTCCCTTCAGCCTGACCCCATGGGAATGTGCTGGTCCCACCTGGAGGCAAAGAGGCTCCCACCTGGAGCCAGTTACTGGTAGTGGGGAATTGGGGGCTGGGGTGCCAACCTTCCCAGTCAAGGGGCTCCCATTTGCAGAGGGCAATCCCCAGGGAAGGGGATAAACTTGGATCTTTAGCAGCCAACCCTCACGGCACTAGGGGATGGGTGCCCCAGCCAGGTAAAGTGGAACTGTACAAAGGTAAAGAGGTGCAGTTCCACTTGGCTTGTGCCTTTGGGTGCAGGGAGGGGGTATGTAGATCTACATAACTGGGCTGGGGAACCATGGTACGGCTGATTGGGCACCAGTTAATCATGAAGTGGTTACTGAGCATTCAGTGTCATCTAGACACTTGTCTTACCTGCCAGCATGAGTTTGAACTGAACCCAGAGAAGAGTTCTAGAGATGACCAATGGTCTAGTGGTCATTGACCATTTTCTAGCTGCCCAGTACCTAACCCCCTTCTGATGCTTGGGGAATCCACTACCCTGTGATTCTTCATGCTCTGCCTCCCCTCCCCCCCACCCCATGGAAGCTGCAAAGGTGGGATTCCCACCCTCCACACCTCTATCTGTTAAAGCCTAGCCCTAGCCCTGAGCTCAGCCAGAAGGTGTTCCTACCCAGGAACAGTGAGTAAAAATGACCGCTCTTTCTTCTTTTTCTGCTTTCTGATGCCTGGAATGCAGCTATAATGGCTGGAGCTCCAGCAGCCACCTTGGATCGTGAGATGATTTGGAAAGAGAAGCCACATAGAGCAGAATATGATAGAAGGAATGTAGGTTCCTGACACCATGGGGCCACCATTCCACCCAGAGCTGCCTACCTCATTTTATGCTCGTTAAGTCACTATTTTGTGGTCTTGATTACTTGCAGATGAATCCAATCCAACTGGTATAGCAATACAGCCCATCTTGTCTTTCCCACATCACACTGTGCTCCCGTTCCTGCAATACTTAAGGTAAAGAAGAGGAGCTGAACAGAATCAATAAAGTCACCTAGGAAAATCAAGATGTGACTGAGCCAAAGCACTGTGCTGGAGTGTTGGAAGAGTAAAGAGTACCCAGCCAGAAGAAAACAGAGAAATGCTTCAAAGAGCCTTTCCAAGTTCCACTCTTAAAAAAGACATGATCTAGATGCTTGTGGGAGCCCCAGGCCCAGGGTCTTCCCCAAGTGCATTGAAGTCTGCACACAGCAACTTGCTTGACCTAGGACAGTTAGGGTTTGCCCCACTTTCCCTATAAAATCAGGCCTCTGGCAATTGCTTGCCTCCTCCCTGAAACTCTCTGAGATACTAATATCTACAAGATAATCTATAATCCTCTCCCTCTTCCCTGTTGACTACAGTTGATCCCTCCCTACATCACAAGACCCCCTGTTCCTCTTGTACCCATTTGAATGTCTTCGTCCTAACCCTTATAAACCACTCCCTGGCACCCCTTGCTTTTGCAGAGCACCTTACACACCAAACTCTGGACCCACCACCATTCAGCACAGCTGACTTCCAACCCTGTAGGTAAGCCCCCCCCCCCAAAACAGCTCATGTCTCAGAGTGTGTCCGGTGCTTTCTTTAGTCCTTTGGCTGCAAAAGCCCTCCTGAGCTGTGACAATGCTGTAACAATTGCCAAAGTGACAAATGTGGGAATCGCTTATGGCTCATGAATCAACATCTAATCTGGCATCCTTCTCCTTTTCCTCTGCTAAGCATTTTCTGCCGCCAGTTTGGAAATGATAAGTTATCACTGCAAGCATCGCTCAACCGTGTAACAACAAGAGAGGAAAAAGCAATGAGGAGCTGATTACTGAATGGCTGTATCTTAGCCTCCTAGGGTGGCAGTAACAAACGACCACAAAAGGGGGCTTCAGACAACAGAAATTTATTCAGGAGGCCAGAAGTGTGGTATCAAGTAGTCGGCAGGGTTGTTTCCTTCTGGAGGCTTAGAGGGAGAAACTGTTTGTTTTGGTTTGCTAAAACTGATGAAATGTAATATACCAGAAGTGGACTGGCTTTTAACAATGGGGATTTATTGGCTTACAAATTTGCAGTTCTAAGGCTGTGAAAATGCCCCAATTAGGGCATCAACAGGACGATACCTTCTCTGAAGACCAGTTACCAGCGAATTTGGGCTCTTCTGTCACATGGCAAGGAACATGATGAAGTCTGCTGGTCCTTCTCTCTGGGATTTTGTTGCTTCAGCTTCTGGCTTCTCCATCTGTGCCTTTTTCTAAACTAAACTTCTCTGGGTATTTCTCTGAATTTCTTCTCTTACTTTCTGTATGTGTTTTATCCTTTCAAAAAGAACTTCAGCAAGGGATCAAGACCCACTCTGAATGAGATGGGTCACATCTCAGTTGAAATAACCTAATCAAAATGTCCCACCCACAACAGGTCTACACCACAGGAATGGATAAAAGACCATGTCCTTTTCTGGGGCACAGAACAGCTTCAAACTGCCTCACCGTTCCCTGCCTCCTTCCCAGCTCCTGGTGGCTGCCGGCGATCTTTTGCGTTCCTTGGCTTGGAACATCTTCACGTCATCTCCTTCTCTGTGTCTCTTCCTGTCCTTTTCTGCCTCATGTGAAGTCACTTTCACTGGATTTAGGGCTCGCCCTAATTAAGTATGAGCTCATCTCCACCCTTACCTTATCCTTACCTCACATCTGCAAAGACCCCATTTCCAAATTAGGTCACATCCTGAGGTTCTGAGTGGACATGAATTTGGGGGGAGGGGGAACATGATTCTCCCCACTACAGGGTAACTGTGGGGGACAGGGAGGGGAGTGAGTTTTGGAGCAAAAGAAAAATCTTTTTAACCCCAGAGCCAGAGCAATTGGGCATGCCCCTTATGCAGCCGGCACATTGTCAGTTTAAGCTTTTTCAGGTTTTGCTTGTGGTGATAGCAGGCGGGGTAGTTTGGGCGAAGACTGTGGGTGTGTATCCCAATCCCAACACAACCACTTGCCAGCTGTGAAACCCTGAGCCCGTTACTTTAACCTCTGCTTGCCTCAGTTTCACCATTTGTAAAATGGGAATGATAACAGCACCTATATTCATTGGGTGGTTGTGAAGACAGGACAGGCTCTTTGTTCAAGCAGTCTGCACGGCACAGAGAAAGGTTCAACACATGTTAGTGGTGCTGACGCAGCTTCAGACATGGTTTAGGGCAGTCGAATCCTGCAGAAGCCAAGTGACCACTGAGTTCTCCCAGACTAGGGGGACAATGGATACGGAGCATCATGGCCTCGGTTTCAGGACACAGGCCCCTGAAGAAAGACATTTGTCAGGTTTGAGTCTGGCTAGGGTCTCTCTGGTGGGATCTGCCTCAAGGGCAGGATTTAAGGGAAGGTTGTCGAATGAGGTCTTCCCACCTCCATCGACAAGAACGCAGAGGGCCCCTGAGCGCTGCAGCTTCCAGGTGACGTCCTACCCCTCGCGCACGGCCTCACCGAGCTCTGCATGGGACCACCACACCCTTCACTCTGTTTTATTTTTTAAATTCAGTTTTATTGCGATATATTCATATATCATACAATCATCTGTGGTGTACAATCAACTTTTCACAGCACCATTGTATAGTTATTCATTCATCACCCCAGTCCAACTTTTGAACATTTTCCTTATACCAGAAAAAGTAAAAACAAGAATAAAAAATAAAAGTAAAAAAGAACATCCAAATCATCCCCCCATCCCACCCTATTTTTCATTTAGCTTTTGTCCCTGTTTTTCCATTCATCCATCCATACATTGGATAAAGGGAGTGTGATCCACAAGGTTTTCACAATCACATTGTCACCTCGTGTAAGCTACATTATTATGCAGTCGTCTTCAAGAGTCAAGGCTACTGGGCTGCAGTTTGATATATTCTGGTATTTACTTCTAGCTATTCCAATACATTAAAACCTAAAAAGGGTTGTATATATAGTGCGTAAGAATGTCCACCAGAGTGACCTCCTGACTCCATTTGGAATCTCTCAGCCACTGAAACTTTATTTCATTTCATTTTTCGCATCCCCCTTTTGGTCAAGATGTTCTCAATCCCATGATGGCGGGTCTAGAATCATCCCCGGGAGTCATATCCTGCGTTGCCAGGGAGATTTACACCCCTGGGAGTCGGGTCCCATGTAGGGGGGAGGGCAGTGAGTTCACCTGTCAAGGTGGCTCAGTTAGAGAGAGAGAGGTCACATCTGAGCAGCAAGGAGGCACTTGGGGAGACTCTTAGGCACACTCTTAGGCAGGTTTAGCCTCTCCTCGCAGCAACAAGCTTCATAAGGGCAAGTGCTGAGATAGAGGGCTCGGCATACAAAACTACCAGTCCTCAATGTCTGCCTTTACCCCCGTTTTTGATGGTCCCAAGAAGCCCACAACTCCTGGATCATCCCCCACCCCAGACCCCCTTGCCCAGCCTGCACCTGCCCCGGCTCCTTTCTGGCCCTCTGGGGCCTGTGGGTCCCGTCCACGCCCAGCCTTCCCGCTGAGCACCTCCTGACCGGGTCCCAGCTGGGCCTGGACCTCCCCGGGGACCTGCTCCCCTGACAGTCAGTGACACACGGCCAGTCGCCATCCCCACCTCACACACACCTGGTGGGAGGTGGCCTCCTTGCTGCTTCCAAGCCGCAGTCCTCTCTCCTCCCTAAAATCCCCGACTCAGACTTCTTCAGCCCCTCGGTGTCTTCCTGAATCCTTTTCACTGCTCCAACATTGAAACTTCCCCCATCCCTAACCCCACTGTCCTTGGGGCATGATTAAATCACCCCACAGGTCCCTTCGGCCCCTGTGCCCCACTGTTTACCTTTGGCATATCTGCCCGGCAAAATCCCAACTGTAGTTGAAGCTGACCCTGGCGGAGAGAAGAACACGGCCGTGCTCCCGGGGCAGCAGCCCAGAGCCCCCTGCCCCTGCCCTGTTCCCGTTAACATCGGTTTCGCACCTTCTCACTCACCAAACCTTGGTGCCCTCCTCCCACCTCACCCAGTGGGAGGACTCGCCTCCAAATCCACTGGGTGAACAGAAGCATCAGGGAGCTTGTCCCAGTGCTCTGCCCACGTGCTGCCCCCATTTCTGGGGTGGGGGAATCTCTCCCCCGTTTCAGTGGATGGGCCTCCGGGGTCCTACCAAGGCCACCCTGACTGGTTCCCATGACCCCATCCCGGTCAATGACTCGGCTTTGCAGTTCTCCCCTCCCTCTTTTGCATCATCAGTGTCCCTGCTACATCACCCCATTAATATATCAAAAAATTGGTCACATTTCCCATCTTTTAAAAAAATATTCTCTTATCCCAGCTAATGAATTCAGTCTTCAGAAGGGTTTCTTCTATTTTTACTGCCTCAGTGGAAACTTAAAATTTACAAATTGTGTTTAAAGAATTTCCTAATATTATTTTGTTTGGTTATTCTTGTGTGTTCAACAGAATATAAAAAATACCAGAAGTAAGTAAACATGGTTTTATTTTAGGAATATGAAGCTATTTAATCTTGAGGAAATATGAATGTAAAACATCCCCTGAAAAGAGCAAAAGAGGAAAATCTCATGTTATTTCCATAAATATTGCAAAGGCATGTGATAAATCCATACCCATTATTGGCAAACAAAACAAAGCAAGCAAACATAAATAGTTCTTAGTGATTCAAGGAAGGAAGGAGTATTATTAACATGATGAAGAATGAAGACCAGCTAAATGGCATTCGTAACACCGAAATACAAGAGCAGTATTTCCCCAGTGTCTTCAGAAAAGTGGTGTTTTATCTAAAAAAATAAAATAACAAACAGCATCATGGTGTATGAGTTAGGGGAATGCAAGATGTGATAGCACATAGCAACATCTCAGCGGCTTAATAAACTAGAAATACATTTCTCCCTGCCATGTAATAGTCCAGTGTGGCTGTTTCTGTTTGGTTGGCAGTTTTTCTCCATAGGATGATTTGGGCTTGGGTTTCCCATCGTGGGGTCCCCCCATTCCTGAGGATCTCAGCATCTGCTTCCAGCCAGCAGAAAGGAAAAGAGGGTGGAGAACACAGGCCTTCTTCCGAACACGCCCGGCCGGCGTGCAGCACTCATCCTTTCTGCTCACTGCCCATCAGCCAGGACTGGACGGTGACCACACCTGCTGCAGGTGCCATGAGTGTGAGGAGGGGGAGGGGCAGGAGGGGGGGACGAAGCAGCACCTGGTGGGCTCCCACAGGTGGGGAGGTAAGTAGGCTTCTTACTTGTGGTTGGCAGGGGCCGAAATTGGCAACACCTGCATCGGGGGTATTTTTAAATATACATATCCTTTGACCCCACAATCCACTTCTAGGCATTTTTCCTACAGATAGATTCACTAACATGTATTGATTTACATTTTAAGGATAGAATGCTGTATTCGCTTCTGGTGGCTGCTGTAACAAATTACCACAAATCCAATGATTTAAAATGATAGAAAAATTATTCTCATAGCATTCTGGAAGACAGAAGTCTGAAATCTACACCACTGGGCTGAAGTCAAGGTGTCAGCAGGGCCACATTCCCTCTGGAGGCTCGGGGGGACAATCCGTTCCTACCTCTTTTAGCCTCTGAAGGCTGCCAGCGCTCCTTGGCTCGCAACTGCATCCTGCCATGCTCTGCCTCCAGGGTCACATTTTTTCTTTGTCTGTTTCAAGCCTTCCTCCACCCGGCTCTTACACTTGTGACTGCACTTAGGGCCCACCCAGATAATGCAGGATAATCCCCCCATCTGAAGATCTTTCATTTAATCACATCCACAAAGATCCTTTTTCTTCTTGTAAGGAAACATTTATGGGTTCCAGGGATTAGAACCTGAAATCTTTGGGACACCATCACTCAGCTACTGCACCTAGCAACAGATTGGAAATACCCTGGACATCCACTGAAGGGGATATGGTGAATAAATGGATAAATACATGCACCTCCAGGCAATGAAACACCCTGCAGCCACCAAGAGGAACAAGGCAGTGAGGTGTGCACTGGCTATGGGGTGAAAATCAAGGGACAAGACCATGTACACCCTTGGCCATTTATTAAAAAGGGAAGTACGTACATGTATGCTCATGTACTTGAAGAATATTTGTGGGAAGATGACAAGAAACTGGTAACAGTGGTTGCTTGTGGGTAAAACTATAGGGACACAGGGGAGGGGTGGGATGGGAGGGAGGCTTCCCTACATATGCTTTTGTACCTTTTGAAGTGCGTCAATTAAAATAAATTCAGATGTCAGCTGTAGAAGTACAGCAGAGAGCATGGATTGTTGTAATATATTGCTGCCTGAAGAAAAAAGCTTACCAAAACTGTGTTAATGTGATGTCATTTTTCAAATAAATAGGCATAAAAAATCTTCTCTTGGCCCCTTCCCATCCTTCTCCAGCTACCTCCCTGTTTCTCTGCTCCCCTTTTAGCAACCCCCCCCCCAAAGAGTTATTTATACTTACTGTCTCCTGCCATTTTCTCTGGACCTTCATTCAGATGGACTCTTGCCCACCAACCTCCTGGAAGTGGCTCTGGCTGAGGCCACCGCTGACTGCCATGCTGTTAGACCCCATGGCCGGTCATCCATCTACACAGGCTGCTGGGGACATCTCACACAGCTTAGCACCCCCTCCCTCCTGTAAAGGCTTCTGTGCTGGTTTGGATGTATTATATCCCCCACAAAATGCCATGTTCTTTGATGCAATCTTGTGGGGGCAGATGTATTAGTGCTGATCAGGTTGGAACCTTCTGATTGACTGTTTCCATGGAGATGTGACTCAATCAACTGAGTGAAATGTTTGATTGGATAACTTCCATAGAGATATGAACCTGCCCATTCAGGGTGGGTCTTGATTTAATCACTGGAGTCCTATAAAAGAGCTCACAAACAGAAGGACCTCAGAGCAGCTGAGAGGGACATTTTGGAGAGCAGCTAAGAGAACATTTTGGAGATGGTTGCTGAAAGCAGAATTTGCTGACACTTTGGAAATGTTAGCCCATAGTTTGCTCCAGAGAAACTAAGAGAGGACAAAACACCCCACGAGCAACATTTTTAAGAATTCAGAGGAGCTGGAACACAACCAGGAATCAGCAGATGCCAGCCATGTGCTTTCACAGCTAACAGAGGTTTTCTGGACACCATTGGCCATCCTTTGGTGAAGGTATACTCATGCTGATGCCTTCATTTGGGCATTTTCATGGCCTTCAGACTATGAATTTGTAACCAAATAAAACCTCTTTATAAAAGCCAATCCATTTCTGGTATTTTGCATAATAGCAGGATTAGCAAAACAGAACAGCTTCCTTCCTGGTTCTCCTCACTCCTCCCGGGTACCAAACATCCTACCTTTAAATGTTGGGGGATCCAGAACTCAGCCCTCCTCTCTTTTTTGTCAACTGTGCTCACCCCCAGGGGATCCCACTCAGTGTGTTGATTTCAGTCCCATCCATCTGCTGATAACTCCCATATTTAGATATCTAGCACAGACCTTCCCACCCCCACAAATCTAACAGCACTCTTGACATCCCTATGGGTTTCTAATACAAATTGAAAAGTTAATCATGTTGAAAAATGAACTCCCAGTTCCCACCCCTCAAACCTGCTCCTTCTAGAAAGTAAATGCCCATGCTGATTTTCAGGGTGCTCCTGGATTCCCCTTTCCTCATGCCCACATGTGCTCTTTCAACAAATCCTGTCATCCTACATTGCAAAAATATATGCAGGATCCAACTATCAGCCACTTCCACTGCTTCCAACCTGGTCCAAGCTGCCGCTGTCTCTCACTCAGCCTTGAGCAGGTTCTCCTGCTTCCACCCTCACCTCCCCAGAGAGCGTGCAGTACCCAGTGGCTAGAGCCATGCCATAAAAATGAAAGTCTGGTCATGTCGCCCCTCTGCTCAGAGCCTCTAAGGGCTCCTGTCTGTGATGACTTGAGGCTGTATGGACCCAGAAGATCAAGTTCTTCAAGCTAATCCATTCCTGTGGTGTGGCCCTATTGTGGGTGGGAACTTTGATGAGGTTATTTCAGTTGAGGCCTGCCCCAGGTGGGTCTTAATCCTCTTACTGGAGTCCTTTATAAGAGGATGAAACAGAGAGAAAGACACAGAAGCTGAGAAAGAAAGCCATTGATGGAGCAGCCAGAAGCCGAAAGCAAGGAAACTCGGGAGAGACGGGAGAGACCAGCAGATGCCGCCACATGCTTTGCCGTGTGACAGAGGAGTTCTGGATCACCTGCAGCCTGTCTGCAAGAAGGTGTTGTCTTGGTGATGCCTTGATTTGGACATTTTCATGGCTTCAGAACTATAAGCTTGTAAACTAATCCCTGCTGTTAAAAGCCAGCCCATTTCTGGTATATTGCATATCAGCAGATTTAGCAAAATAAAACACCATTTACTGAGTGCCTGTAGTGGGTTTTACAGTGGCTCCCCAACAGATATGTCCAAGTTCTAATATCCAGAGCCTGTGATTGCCATCTTAGAAATAAGATCTCTGCAGGTGTGATTAGGATAAAGATCTCGAGATGAGCTTATTCTGGATTGTCCAGGTGAACCCTCAATCCACTGACAGTTGTTCTTATAAGAGATGCACAGAGTGATGAGGGGAGACCCTGTGGGGCCAGAGGCAGGGCTTGGAGTTGTGCAGCCATAAGTCAAGGAATGCTGGGGCCACCTGAAGCTGGAAGAGGCCAGGTGGGAGGCTCCCCTGGAGGCTTTGCAGGGAGCCTGGCCCCCGATGCCTGGAGTTCAGACCTTGGGCTTCCAGAACCATGAGAGAACACACTTCCACTGTTTTAAGCCACCTGGTGTGTGGTACTTTGTTACGGCCGCCCTCGGAAGTGAAGACAGACCTCAATTTTAAAATGTTTGTTGAATGACTGTGTGAATGGAAACTAATAAGCTGGGGCATTTTCTTGTTCCCCGCAGACCTCATCTGGGTCCTTTATATGGCACGTCCCACCTATCACACCTGCCCCCCAATGCCCCATCTGTGGGCCCCGGGTCCCCACACAACCAATAACCAGCCAGCACCTTCTTTCATTTGACCCATTTTCGTCGGCACGCTGGCATGCATTGGGTTTTCCCTACAGGGCGGAAAGGGCTGCAGCCTTCACGTGCAGCATCCAAGCAGGCAACGGAAGGCTGCGGGCAACTAGGGAACCCCATGCCAACCGTCTGCAGATGCCCACAGCCATTTGGTTTCATAATGTTAGCTTTTAATTTTGTAGGTATGAATACGAACATTTATATTTGTCTAGGGAGGAATTACACAGCTCAGCACAGCCTATTAGATTTTTTAAAATATATACACAAATGTGTTACTTGCATTGTTTTATTCGATGAGCCTTAGAAACGAGGACTGGAAAGAACATGGCGTTCCTGTGACCTGTCCCGGGCAGCTGGGAACACCTGCAGGCCTGGCTTATCTTGCTCCCCGGCGGGCAGCTGGGGGCCTGGGTGACACCCGGCCAGGGCACCGGGGTGTGGTCCCTGGCTACCCGTGGGTCTGGCTCCAGGCACAAGGGGACCTGGGCCTTCTCCGGGGAAACATCCCAGGTGAGGGCTGGGCTGGGGTAGCCCAGGGCTTGGCCAGGTAAGCACAGGTATCCCTTCCCTGCCCCTCTCCCTTCCTTTACACTAAAACCAGATGGACTTCCTGGGAATTCTTGGTGATGCAGCATCTGTGGGCGAGCTACCTCCTGGGGAAGAGAGAAACTGGAGGAAAGAAAACTTCCCACTTTATCAACCAAAGGCAGCATTTATCGAGAAGCTGGTGAGGGGATGGAGTGTTTTCAGGCCGGGTCCTCCAGGACAGCTGCCCACCATGGGGTGTTTCCAGCATCCTCCGGGCACTGTGCAAGCCCTTGGCTTTCCTTACCTTGCTCGTTTGTGGCAGTGGCCATCCAAGGTGATACCACAGTTGTCTCCATTTTACAGACAAGGAAACTGAGGCACAGAAGGCACGACAAGCCCCCATGTTTGCGCAGCTACCAAGAGGCCAAGATGGAATTCAAACCCAAGCCACTGTATGCCAACACCCACCCTCTGACCCTGGAAGCCAGCTGCCCAGCCCTCTTCAGACTCACACCTGCCAACCTATGAAATGGAAGCAGTGCCACATACTTTGCAAAGTGGTTTTGAGGATTGAGTGAAATACACATGCCCAGCACACACAGACACACAGAAATGCATGTACACACAGACACACCTGCACACATACACACACACGTGCACACACACACAGGTTTTGTTTGTCTTGCAACCAGCTAATGATCTGGGCGGAAGGAACCAACGAGCAAATGAGAGGATCAAAGGCCTATTTATGGAGCTCTAGTGCCGGGTAATCTTCCTGGGAGTGAGAACACCCTGCTCGGCCTCAGCCACGAGGGCTGGAATTTGAAGATGTTGATGGATGGATCTTCGCCTCACCCCCACCCCCCCGAAAACAGCAGGTGTGAAATCCAGATACATCCTCGGGGTGGTGGAGACAATGGCCCCGAGTCAAGGCAAAGAGCCGAAAGAACCACTGTGCTTGAGAAGAAGAATTTAGACAGAGCTCCCGGTAATGAAAGTGCTAGCTTGTCAGTTCCAGCAGCAGAAGAGCTGCAATGGGATAAGGTGTGAGCAGCACCGGGTCAAGGTGGACACAATGGAACCTTCCAGAACCTGAGTTCGGCCTTCTGCCTGGAGCTCAGCAGTCTCCATAAGCACCACATTCTCCTTCCTTTTTCCTAAGGTCACATTCCTGGGAACACTGAATATGTCATCCTGAAACATCACAGTTCAGCTGTCCAAGTGCAGAAAAGAGCATTATTTTAGACTGAAAAGGTGTATTTTATTTTCACACACTTGACTTTCAAGACCGTAAGTGAATTTTGTTGAAATAAATACTTGCCCTTGGGTTTCGTCCAAGTATGTGAAGTGTTAGTGCCAATACTCTTTCTTTCTTTCTAAAAGAATATTAAAAGTGACTGAAAAGAGGGATTTAGAAATGAATGCTAGTTTTCAACATGTCTTAGAAATGAAAAGGAGTAAATGCTATAATATTTCCTAAGGAAACAGATTTAAGGAAAACACAAGATTTGGAACTCAGCAGCAGTTTACTGGGATGAGATTTCTGTCCTTGGAGACCTCAATACTCAAAATCAGGTTGTCAAAGAGAAGGTGAGATTTAGGGTGACTGAGTATGGCTCCAGTGTTAGCTCTGAAAGTCTCCCTGTTGCAGAAAGTTCTCCAGGCCTCAGGCAAACTGGACATCTGGTCACCCAGTTCAGACCACTGCAGCTATGAGAAGTGATCCCCAAACCCACTTGACCCAGTCCGGGTGGCCAAATTTCCCTATCCATTCTATTTCAGATTGCACCTCCACCAAGAACTGTCTGCAGGACCAAGTGCAGGGATTTGAGACTGCTCGAGCACCCTATTTCCCTACCCCAGTCCTAAACCCACTGAAACTCCTCTGTCACCTCCCTGATTGACAAACGTGGGGGTGGGTTCCAGGGCAAGGTGTTGGGTGACCACAGGCCACCACCTGGAAGGGTTCATTTTATCTTCCTAGTTTCTGGCAGGGCTCCAGATGCCAACAAGCCCTTAATAAGTAGCTGTGAAGACAAGCAATGTATGGTTCCATGAATATGAAACATCTAGAATAATTGAATTCATAGATACAGAAAGTAGATCAGAAGGGCTTATGGGGATGGAGAGGGAGTTATTACCTAAAGGGGAAAGAGTTTCTGCTTCAGTTGATGAAAAAGTTTTAATAATGCACAGTGATGGAAGCCACCAAACTGTAGTGCACCAAATTGTAAACGTAATTACTACCACTGAATTGTACCGTGAAAAGTGGTTAAAATGGCAAATTTTGTGTTCTATAATATATATTATATATACATTATATGTTATGTTTTATATAGGAATATATATAGCCACGATAAAAATAGATTCAAATAAAAAATAAGTAATTGCACAGTAGAGAACTAGCACGATAAAAATGAAAACAGGAGGGATGTATTTGTGTGCATGTGTGTCTATATGCGTGCATGTACATGAGTGTGCACAAATGCGTGCATGAGCATTCATCACGTCTGTGAGTGGGTGCGTGTGTGCACATGTGTATGTGCGTGTATGGGTGTGTGTGCACACGCATATGGGAGAGAGAGACACGTCAGGAGGCAGGGCTGGAGCTCAGCATCAACATCTCCAAAGTCTCCTGAGTCAGCAATCCCATCCCATCCCTTTGGAATGGGAGCCTCTAGAATGAGGGAGCCCTCCCTCATGCCAAGCTTGGGGTGGGTGAAGGCTGACTGATCAGCTGTCGCACTTCTAGTCTCATCTTCCTGCTAGTCCAGACTAGTATCCCTTGGCCATGTTTGGAGACTCTCTGCCCCTCCCTCTCCCCATCCCTCCACCCTGTGTCCTCTCTGGGAACCTGGCTGTTGTGGAGGCATTTAGGGTGCTCACCTGGCTGTGCCCCCCTGAACCAGCCAAGTGACTGCTCTGTGGCTCACCATCACCCAGAGGAGCGTACAGTGGCTTCCTCCAAGGCTGCTTTGTGGCCATCAGAAGTACAGGTGCTCCAGGGGCACCCTCCAAGAGCCCCTTGTTTAGAGCCTGCTGTGTGAGCCCAACAAGGCAAGGATGTTTCCGTGGAGTGAGTCTGTCCTCTCCAAACCCTACCGGAGCCAGAGGTGTGCTGGAGCCCATTGTTCAACATTCGGAAGCCCATTGTTGGACACAGTCATGATTAGAAATGGAATGGAAGGTGCAGGGTCAAAAAGCTCAGAGGACAGGAAGGGCCAAATTGAGAGGCATTCTGAGTATGTGTGTGTGGGGTCCACCAGGACCCCTGGCTGAGCTGGAGATTGCCCACCCCCAGGCCCCCCACTTCCCGGGACTGGCTGGCTGGTTGGGTCCACAGCAGCCTTCCCGCAGTCCTGTCTCCAAGCTCTGCTTCAACCTTCCCAACCCACACGTGGCCCAAGGGCCCCCTGACTTTGCTTCTGGAGTGAGGGTCCTATAGGAGCAGCTTATCAGGAAATGAGCTCCGTGGAGGGCTGAGACGGGGTCCAGGCCAGGGGCTGGCTTCTCAGGGCCTACCTGGGCCCGGAACCAGCTCACCTCTGGATGCCGGGCACAAGGTTCAAGGTCTCAGCCACTCTGAGTCTGAGCAGGGCCTGACTCAGGGCTGGGGGACTGAACTGCCCAGCCCCCCCTGAGTTCTTTAGAGCTGAGCCTGTGCCAAGGACAGTGATTGACTCCCAGGCCTTTCTCAATTTAACCTGATGTAAAGCAGAGGTGCCCAGTGCTGGGGAGCCAGGGGATCAGCCCCACAGACAGCATCCTGCTCAGTCGTGCTCAGCTCTACCGGCTGAGACGCACCTCCCAGCCC
>PVKY010000919.1:0-37794 GCA_004027775.1 Bradypus variegatus | reverse complement strand
CTTGGATCCGCGGGTTTCACTTACAGATTTTATGCTGTGGTCTCGGGCATTCCTCCCAATTCAGGTTGGTATGTGATGAATGGACGGTCTCGTTTGTCCCCTTGCAGTTATTCTGGATTATTTACTAGTTGTTTCTGGTTTTTTTTAGTTGTTTCAGGGGGACTACTTAGTTTCCACTCCTCTCTATGCAGCCATCTTCCCGGAAGTCTCTCTTCATTCTTTTTTAAATGGCTGCCTTGTTTTATTTTTCTGCCCATCCCAAGTTCATTCTAGGAGGGCAGCCTCACCTTGAGGCTTTGAAGGAACTAAGTTGCCTGGAGTAACCAGCAATATGGGAAATACAGCCTCTGACTCAAGAACTTAGGGCCTTGTGGGCGGGGCAGGTGCCCATCCTTACATATTCCCATAAAGCAGATGACCTGCTCTAGCCCCGGAATCACTGGCCCCAGCTTTGCCACCAAGAACCTGTAGTCAATTAACTGGGGACTAGGAGGCTGTAACAAGAAGAGTTCCGACCCAGCTTTGGCTACCCGACCCCCACAGCAGGCTGGGTAAACCCCCCTGAGGCCTGTTGGAGAATCCTATGGCTCGAGACATGGATCAAAATCTCCCCTGGGCTCTCTCTCAGCACAGTGTTGGGGCCTCTGCCACAGGGACAACGTCTCAGGGGTTCCAGATGGAGCCCAAGTTCTGAACATAGAGAGCCGAGAGCCCCTAACACACCCTGCAGCTGCCCTGTGGTCGGTGTGTTCATTTAATCTCTCTGAGCTTCAGTTTCCTCATTTGTCAAAAGCAGGCATAGTGAAACTTGTGAAGATTAAATGGGATAAACTGTAGTAAAGAATAGTACCTGCCCATAAATTTATTCCGCCTGGTTTCAGGAAAGATTTAAAGTAGCTTATACTAGTAATAATAAGTTATAACAAAAGGCATATATTAAAAGTAAGAATAAAGAAAACCTAGGACAAATCCAGGAATGAGTCCGGTGTTCAGATGATAGTTACGTTCCGATCACTTACCAGCCTTCAGATTATTCACCATTGCTGGGTGCCCTTTTGGCTCTAAGCATTCTAGTAGCCAAAGCAAAAAGGGAAAAGTGATTAGTTATCCCCTATCGGCCCATAAAATAAAGGCAATCCACCTGTCAGGAAATGTCAAACCACTCCGGGCACTAGGATGAGAGGATTTCTCCCCAGTGCCCTTATAAAGAGGCCACAGTGTGGCAGAAGAAATGGCCATCCTCGACAACATCTGCACGGCACATGTGATCCTGAGGTCCAGGGCCGCTTTCTCTCCTCCACCCGCCTCACGGGTGGTGGCACCCCCAAACGCAATCAGCAAAAGCTATTGTAACTGGGATCATATGTTTTTAAATATATTGATGTGACTTTCTCTTTCATGGCTCTCTACATTTGCCTCTTCCCCCACCCTCAAGGTGTATGCTTTGGGGAGATTAGGACGTTACATCAGGAATGTTGAGAGAAAGAAGTCACTGTTCTGCTTGTGACAAAGTGCCAATGCAAGATTCTTGCGTCTGCAGCATCTGGAGGTTGAGCTTCAGCAAGAAAGAAAAGGATTTCCAAACTTTCCTGAGTTCCCATTAATATATCAAGAGCTGGGCCTGGAGGACCAGATCGTAGAGTCTGATGTAAGACAAAGATAGGAGGTGATGTAAGGCAGTGTGGCTCCTCAGACTTCACTGTGCCCGTGAATCACCTGCGGGGCTTGTTAAAAATACAAACTCTGATTCCCTAGGTCAGGGTGGGGCTTGAGAAGCTCCTTACAAGTTCCCAGGTGATACTCATGTTGCTTGTCCAAGACCTCACTCTGGTGGCGAAGGCGTAAGGTGTCATCAATGCAAAAAACAAGAGGACAAGAGGAGAGCCCTCCCCTTCCAGCCCCAGGAATGGTGGGAGGAAGAACCACAGGGGTTGGGGATGCCTGTGTCCTGGCCTTCCTGCTGCAGGCTGAGTCCCAGAGTGGGGAGCAAATTTAATAATAGGTTGAAAGGCAAGGAGAAAGCAAAGGGTCTCCTGTGCCCAGATCCCTATTCAGAACTCTGGTACGTGGGAGCGGCTGGGGTAGGGAGAGCACTGTGCATTGTGCCGCGTGCTGGGGCAGCATGGGAGCAGGAGAGAATGGCTGGCTGGACACAGCCAAAGGCCTTGGCTCCGCGTGCTCTGCAAGGGACTGGAAGACGCCCAGCTGCCTGCACGCCCGCATGGGGGCTTCCAAACAGTAGCTAAGAGTCTGGCTCCGGGCATGGTCCACGTGGTTCTTGGGCCACATGGGAGTTCACAGCTATGCCACACAGGGTCGGCCGAGCCTTTGGAATGGAGGAGGCAGCCAGTGGGTTGTCTGTGCCAAGACAACAGGCCAGGGGTTACACTCAACCCGGGTGTCAGCAGCAGATGGCCCAGGTTGGCCAAAGAAGACACACTGGGCCAGCCCAGCTCACGGACCAGACAGATGATGACCTGGAGCTGGGGACCCATCCCCACAGCCACCCTGAGCAGTCACAGGAGGACACAAGTTTCCTGAGGCCACATTACCAAGGCGGCCAGGGAGTGGTGAAATGGCTCACTGGGGAGTTGGACTTGGAATTTGCTGGATATTTACCCAAAAGTCTGTTTCAATCAGTCAACTAATTGGCCTCAAATGTTTCTCTCACAGCCCAACCAGGTGGAGAGTGTGACAATATTACATTAGTTCAGGAAACAGGAGGCACATCTGTGCTAATCGGAGCCGAGTGTGTGTATTTGTTTTTAGTAGGCACAACAGCAATCATCTATAGTGTTGCTCAATAATTAGTTCTGCTGGTTAGGAGAGTGCATACCTGGGCAGCTTCTTGGACTGGTCAACGAAGAGGTAGGGACACAGGGCTCGGGTCACAAATCTAGGGGAGTCCAGTGGGAGGCATTCTGGGGGGGGGAGCAATTTGAGCAGAACTCAGAGAGAGGACACCCAAATTGGCAGAAAGGGGGCAGTGCAAGGATATGGGAAGATTTAAGTGGGGCCGTGGCATGGGAGACGGCCTCATTCATTTGTCCAAGAGTCTTTCACTAAGCCCCTGTTGGATGCCAGGAAATGGGAAGTCAGAAAGACATACCGTGCCTCATGTGGCTCACTCTCCAAGGAGAGAGTAAAGGCGCCCCTTCCTTCCTGCCCTCCAAAACATGAGCATTTGTCAGGCAGTGGTTTTGTGAGAGAAGCATTTGAAATATTTCTGCTAATACCCCTGCTGCCCTGCCCTCTGCCCTGGAGATCCGGGGGACACAGATATGGGTGGGTGGAAGACCACACGGCCCGCCCCTTCCCTCCTTCACATACACCTTCCTGGGGGAAGGGGAGCAGTGAATTGTCTTTTGAAAGGTTCCCAGTCATAAGTAATTTTGCCGTCCTCCCCCAAGCCCTTCCCGAGTACCATCTCCCCCTTCCTTTCCCTCTCCCCACTTCCCCTCCCAGTGACACAGGCATGCAGAGCAGGCTGATATAACGAGAGCCAGCCATTCAAGATGGGGCATGAGGTCGGGTGGCATCAGCTGCTGGGAGCAGATGGAGGGCAACTCAGCCTTTAAAGTCCCTGGTAGGGGATTTGGATTTATTAGTTACATTGTGCAGAATTTTTTCAGCTGCACATTCACTTTTTCACCAAGTGTCACCCCTCATTTTACAATGGGGGGCCTGGGGGCAGAGAGGAGGGCCAGCCTGAGGTCCCACAGAGCCAGGAGGCCGCTGCGCACCTGACAACCAGTCCCTGAGCCTAGTCGCTTTGGGCATGGTGTCCCTGAGATTCCCTGCTGTGCATCTCCAGCGTGTAGGGAGGGATTAATGATTAATTTTCATAACAACCCAGAAACTCAGATCTGTGAATCACAAGCCTGTCACTTCTTTTCCAACATCCAGTCACTTAATCATGCTTTTAGCTGGATCAGCATAACAGTGCCATAACCGCAGAAGTGGAGAGCCCCGAAGGCCTTTATCAGCTGTTGTTGGGGGCAAAGGCCTAGTTCATAGGGGACAATTGGTGGCATGGGAGCCAATAACGCTCTCTAAGAAACTCAGATTACCTTCGCTGCATGTTGGAGCTGGGACTCATTTTTCCTTTGCTGGCATTAATCGTCTCTTACCTTGTGTAATGGAGCTGCAGTTTCCAAACCACTTTCACAAACATGATCTAGTTGATCTCCAAACCACCCTCTAACAGGACTGGGTGGGTATTGTTCTCATGGAGAAAATAACAGATTCAGAAAGGGCAAATGACTCACCCAAGGTCACACATTCCCCCAAACTCTGCATTCAGCCCCATTTCCCAGCACTGCTCACCTGGAGGAACCCCTAGCCAGCCCACCCTTTTAATGCAGGGGTGTTAATTTGAGGTTCTTCGGATGTGCTTTGAGATAACTGTGAATCCTCTGGAAGCGTTGGTGGCATTTGGGGCATTTTTCTGGGAGAGACTCCATAGTTTTTTCATCAGACTCTCTCTGGCCCCAAATAGTAGGAACCAAAGGGAAGAAAGCCACGTGAAGATGGAGGCACAGATTGGAATTATGCTGCCACAAGCAAGAAATGCCTGGGAATATGGGAATGCCAGGAGCTGGGAAAAGCAAGGAAGGAATCTTACCTGGGGCCTTTGGAGAGAGCAGGACCCTGCTGACACCTTGATTTCAAAATCTAGCCTCCAGAACTCTGGCAGAAGAAACTCCTGTTCTAAGCCACCTTGTGTATGTTACTTGTTATGGCAGCCCTGGGAAATGAACACATAACCATCCAATCATTAAAACAGTGTGGTACTAATTAGTACAGAGTTTCTGTTTGGGGAGATGGAAAAGTTTCGGTAATGGATGGTGATGATGGTAGCACAGCACTATGAATGTAATTAACACCACTGCACTGTATACTTGAAAGTGGTTAAAATGGGAATGTTATGTTGTATTTGTGTTACCACAATAAAAGTTAAAAAACAAACAAAACCAGTGCAATACTGGAACAAGGACAGGCAGCTTAATGGTAAAGAAGCCTAGGAAGAGATCCTGGGTTACATAAAATGAGTAATACATGATGGATGTGGCATTAAAATCAGTGGGGGAAAGATTAGCTGTTCAATAAGCAATGCTGGAATAACATGGGAAACTAAAGCTAGATCCCTACCTCATGTGATGTACCAAGTTAAATTCCAAATCTCAGTTTCTTCATAAGTAAAATGGGGACAAAAATAGTTACTTTCTCAGAGCATAATTGTAGGTGTTCAGTAAGAAAATGCATGTAAATTTCTCAGCATTGTGACCAGGTTATAAGACCTACCCAATAAATATTAGCTAGTATTATTATTGGTGTTATTAGTCCAGATGATTATAATCTAATCATATAACAACAAAGTTGTGACATTACTAAAAGTTTAGCCAAATACTTACTGATCTCAAGGTGGGAGAAAGGTTTTAATCAGCAGAAGCAAAGAAAGAAACCAGAAGGGGCAGTATGTGCCAAGAGCCTTAAAATTCCACTTTTAAGAATGTTATCCTAAATGTAAATGTGCAAAGATGGTAACTACCATTTTTATATTATGTTATACATTATATTTTTATATTATATTATACATTATATTATATTATTTGCTGTATATCATACACTATACATATACATATGTATAAAATGTTGGAACATTTTTTTAAGAGCAAAAAGTAGGAACAATCTAAATGTCAAAAAGGAATGTTTAAATAAACTTTTGTTCAACCATATAATGGACTACTGTGCAGATATTAGAAATTATCTTACTGAACATTGATTGGTTTGGGGGAAATGTTCAGGTTAAAATGCTAACCAAGACACAATGTAGAAAATATAGTATAACATTAGACTACACCAAAATATGCACCCAAGTGGCTATATCTATCTGATGGGAATAACTCAGGCTATTTTTGTTTATTTTTTTTTCAAATTCACTACAAGAACCCGCTTACTTTACAATTCTTCCAAATTTCGTAGGGCTTTTTAGAGTCTATTTTACGATTTTTAAAAGTTGGGGCGTTTCCAGATAATTGGCTTTTAGAAGTTATTTACTGAGCAGAGATTTTTACATAAGGTACGTCTCCATTCTTTTTTCTCACACTGCGGTACGTTTTGGGTTTCTGTTAATAGGTCCTTACAAGAATATGTCCGCAAATTTGCTCGAGGAATCTTCCCCTAGATGTCACTTTCCAATGAAAACACATGTAAATGTATTTCGGGAGGAATACAAAACGCATATGATGTCTTCCTGAGATGCCTCTGCTCCGAGAGGGAGGGGCCACTGGCTCCTGCTTGAGCTGCCTGGGGGAGAAGTGGGAGGAGCCTGCTGGAGGCCACGCCCTCAAGGCGCTTTGGTCCCCACGCCCGGGCCTGAGGGGGCCAAGTGAGAGCGCGCAGAGCCACCGCTTTGCCTCAGGAGGCTCCTTCCCAGAGGCCTCCCCGACAGCGATAAGCAAATGGGATGCGGGAAGCTGGCGGGCAGCCGGCTTGGGGTTGGCTGCCAGGCTCGGGGTGGCCTGCGCCGGGAACAGTCTGAGGGCTCCTACCACATCGGCCTGTTGGGACAGATCCTTCCTAAGCATCCCATGCTTCCCTCTGGGCAGGATGAGGCACAGAAAATGGGAACACAGCCTGCCCAGGTGAAACCTGGCTGTATCCGGAGGCAGCTGGGCTGGCAGGAAAACTGTGAGGCTGGCAAAGTCTGCACAGGAGTGAGGCTGGGCTCACTTCATCTGTCTGCAGAGCCAAGGCTGAGGGCAATGACTGAGGGGGCATCTCGCCAGGGTGTGTGACCCAGGCTGCCCGAGGGACACCAGAGACAGAGAGACCCCAGTGCCAAGTCTTGGCATGTCCCACGCTTTGGGGGCCACTGAGTGCACAGATGTTAGCTGGTGCCAAGGAAACAGGCTCACAGAGCAGCAGCAGGTTTCCCACAGAGCACAGCCCTCCTCTCGCCACCAGCTGCAGCCTCATCCTTGTCTTTGGTTTATGTGAGGGCTGGAGCATTTCACAGATGAGAAAACAGACTTAGAAATGATCAGTGGAGACAGAGGAAAGTCACATAGGTAGTGGCGGATTCATGTGAATCTTTGTGGCTCGTAAGCCAGGCTGTCTTCAGTGCCCAGGCCCTGTGTCATCATGGAACCCACCCCCGATCTCCATCCCTGCTGCAAGGCTCCAGGCCCCTTCTCAGGCCCGAGGGCCCCACCCCCCACCCCTCTGTGAGCCCCTGCCTTCCTTCCTCCATCAGGTCCCCGGGGACTCTGCTGAGTTTTGCTTCTCTGGCCCTGGGCCTGGCTGGGGAGTGGACTGCTGACTTCCCTTCTTCCTGCTTCCAGTACAAGTTCATGGACTCCTTCCCTGAGCCGGTTTTCCTTTGCGGGAACCGGACAGGCAATCATCAAAATAGAAAGCATGAGGTTACAAAGGCTCTAGAACCCAACTGAGCTCTCAAAACCCCCTCCCTGGTTGGTAGTCCCTGACTCCCTCTGAGAAGGTAATTGGAAACCCAGGAGGGTCTTGAACTCTGCTTTTATCTCTGAGAGTTAAGCTAATTAAGACCACCCCACAGCCCTTCACCTCCCCATGGCTTCTGCCTCCATCTTCTTCCCTGCCCTCCCTCCCTGTTCTCCTCCAGTCGTTGGAGATGGAGGAGGCAGGAGAAGGGCTCTCCCTTTCTCAAGTGGGAAGTTTGCCTCTCTGGATGGATATTCTGTTCTATCCTGCTCATCTCGAGGAAGCCATAATCGGGACATTTTCTTATTTCCTTAATTCCTTCCTTCCTTCCTTCCTTCCTTTCTTTTTCTTTTTTTTTTTTTGCTGTCTTTAAACAATTTTTTCAAAGCAGTTGTAGTTTTACCAAAACATCATTCCTCAAGTACAGAGTTCCTATATGCTCCCATACAGTTTTTCTTATTATTAACATTTTGCTTTAGTGTGGCACAGTTGTTAAAATTGGGGCATTTTCTTTTAATGCCATCTTCTGACTTGAAGAAAGTAGAGATCAATTCTTGTGGTTTTTAACATTCCTTTCCCCAGACATTTAGAGCAAAATGCCCTAACGGCTCTAGCAGAGGCTTGTCAGCAGGCCCTGGCTTCAGGGAGCGGCTGCAGCCTGGCTCCGACTCAGGTATGTGGGTCCATGCAGATGCTGGGGGTGTTTGCAGGCCTGCGCTCACCTCTGCCATATCAGAAAGCAGACCTCAGGGGCCCAGCTGCTGGGGCTCCAAAGTGGGGGAGTTGTCTTCTGAAGGAGACTTCCTGGAGCCCGTGTGATCCTGCCATAGTCCCTACCCCCTGTGGAGATTCACTTTTCCAAGGAAAAAAAAATGGAGGTCTTTTCCAAGGAAGGGAACTCAGCCTGGCTTGCCCTGTTTCCTAGAGTCTTTTATCTCAGTATGAACAACGCCCCAACCCTGCTTGACCCTAGAGGTGGAAGCTGTCCCAGGTTCCTCCTCCACAACCCTGTCCTGAAACATAAGCAGAGCGGAGTCTACTAGTTTAGTTTCCTAAGCTAAATCAAATATTTGAAATAGTATCTTTTCCTCCACCCAGTGAGGGCAGCAGGCATGATGAGCAATGCACGGATCTCACCGCACCACCATTTAAGCCACTGGATCTCACCCACGAGCCTTGTGGGCTTGGGCAAGTTGACAGCTCAGAGCTTTGATTTCCTCATCAGTAGAAGTGGGACGGGAAACTCTGCTCACAGAGTTGTTGAGTGAATTAAACAGACAGCACGTCCACGGTTCCTGGAACATAGAAGCACTGCATGAATGTTAGCCATGATTATACTTGAATACCCCAAAACTTTGGGGGCCTCAGTCATTCACTGAAAAGTATTTATTGGGGTGGGACGCTCCATAGACCAGTCATGGTACAGGGCACAGGGGATCCAGTGGTGACAAGACCTTGCAAATAACTGGCACGTGGTAGGTACTCAATAGATATTCTGTGAGTAAGTAGTCAAGTTAGATGTGTGATAAGTTTCTGATGGGGACATGTGAGGAGCAGGGCTCTAACCTAGTCTGGCTCACCTGGGGAAGAGATGCTAACGTGGAGTCTGGAAGGATAAGAAGGATTCAGCCAAGTCCTTCTCAGCAACTTTGAATGGATATTCTCTGAGAGCTTAGTCAGGCTAGGGTGTTCCTCTTGGTTCAGAGGGTAAATCATTTCAAAAGGTCAAGGTTCAGGTATGGAGCAGACCCTGGAATTACTTCTCCAGGACTGGTTAACTTCCATTCTCTCCTCAGTAACTTCCAGGGGAATGAAGCCATAGGATAATGTTCTCCCTCCCTTCTCTGTTCTTCCCCTCCCCACCCCTGCCCCCAAACCAGGAGCTCCAGGGTTCTGCTCTTAAATGCTCACTGGTGAGGGAGTCAGGACCCCAGTCAGGAACAGTCAGCATTATCTCACCACGGGCTTACTTCTCACAAAGGCCTCTTGGCACTCACCTGCCGAAATTATTTTTTCTAACTTTTAAAGCTAGTAATGGTTGGAGATACAGAATTCTGGATGTCCGAGCTAGCATTTGTTGAGCAATTGATGTTCATAACAACCCTATGAGGGAGGTACTACTTTTATCGTCCCAATTTGAAGCACAAAATGTTAAATAACTTGCCGGAGCTCATATAGTCAGAAATAGCGAAGTTGAGATCCAGATCCACTTATCTGGTTCCTGAGGGAGTGAGCTAAGCCCCTGAACTGTCTGTTTCTCATCAAGACCAGCCCACCAGTCTGCAAAGATTCCCCCCTTCACCTCTGAGCTCATTTCCGACCCCAACGCTTCAAGTCTTCATCGCTGCTGGGACATTTCCCTTCCCAGTGTGGGGCCACACCCCAGAGAAAACTCACAGGCCCATGGAGTTGAAAGCACTTTTCTTCCAGACAGACTCGGAATTGTCCCCAAAGGGAAGTCAAATGTCCCATCTTGTGAGAAACCCCTGGGACCAGCAGGCATGTCTGTTCTGGTGCTTCAGGGACAGGGGTGGGACAAAGCCCAGCGGTGCCCAGGGGCATGTTAAGGGACAGGGCAGGCAGGCTGCTTCCTGGGTGCTGATCCATAAGGGGCTCAAAACACTCCTGAAGTAAATGTGGTGCCAGTTAACTCAGGTTGCTGCATACATCTTTTCTCAGAACTGTGTTGTGAGAGTTGGTCCAGCTACTGCCAGAGAAAACAAAGCCACTGAGTAGGAATAAAATATGTACCTATCCTTGGCCTACATACTTCTGCTGAAAATTTGGTCATAGGCTGCCTGGTACAACTTTGACTGGATTTCCAACTTTGAGACTGACAGTCACTGGAAGTGGCTGCTGCTGTATGGCAGGTGCTATTTACTGGGAATAAGTGGTTTATTACCTGAATGTAAAGCATTTTGATGTGACAGTGTTGGTTGGTGACAGTGTTGGTTGTGAGCTGCATTAGTTAATGGAAGTCTAGACTGCTATAACAAAGAGATCCAATGATGATGTAGGGCAGGGGTCAGAACACATTTTCAGTAAAGGACCAAAGTAAATATGGGTTTTATGGGAGTAGGTCCAGAGAATAGACATCTAAAGAGATGTCACCTCACTCCAACACAGGTGTCAGGGTTGCCAACAGAAGCACAACACACACAGGCTCTGGTGGGAAGGCATTTTACTCACACAGAGTAGAGAAACGGCAAGGTCAGCCCAGCCTCACCAGTGGGCATCGGTTCCCCAGAGCCAGCAGGTCTCAATTCTGACAACACAGGGGGATGTTCTACCTGCAGCACTTTTCTCTTGTGTTCGTGTCCTGCCCTTGTGGAGGAACCCTGCTCTCTCCCCGCCAGGGACATCTATACCACTGGGTTGTGAGCTGGATATCATAAAACAAGCCACCGGAATCAGCTGTCTCCAGGAAATGTTTACACATGCTCAGGATCAGCTGTCTCCAGGGAATGTTTACACGTGCTCAGGACAAAAGACAAAGGGGGAAGGAATGTACTGAGTCCCCTTATCTACTAGGGGATTGGGTTTTATCCCCCCAGGCTGACACAGCAGGTCCTGAGCCCAGGTTGTTTTTGTGGGTTCCAGGGAAAGGCGGCAGGCTGCACTGTGACTGTCTCCTTCCATAGTGAGTCATCTGATCTCTGAAGCAACTACTCAATTCTGCAACTACTCAACTGTTCAACACCATGGTAGCACCATGAAAGCAGCCATAGACAGTACATAAATGAATGCGTATGGTTGTGTTCCAGCAAAACACTATTTACAAACACGGGCCAGATTTGGCCTGCAAATCCTAGTTTGCCAGCCCTGTTGTAGCTTAAAGAATATGGAAGTTTATTTCTCTTTAGTGTAACACGGATGTAGTGAGTGGTTCTAGTAGGCTGGTCAGGACAGTTGTTTAGGGACCCAGTTACTTCCACTGCTTTGCTCGGCCCTCCCCTAGAGGCCATGTTGTCCTCTGTAGGGTTGAAGCTGTGGGAAAAACTAAAAAGAGCTGCCCTAAAGCTTAGGCCTAAGGGGAAACACATGCCTTCTGCTCACATTCCTTTGGTCAGTACTTAGTCCTATGGCCACACAAATGGCAAAGGAGGCTGGGGAAGGTAGTCTGTTTGTATGCCCAGGAGGAGAGGACGGTGCTGTTTCAGTGTGGCCACAAGTGTGTGTCACGCCTAACAGCCTCCATTTTCCCTTCCCCCTTCTTCTCACTGCCTCCATTTTTTGTTCAGGTGTCTACACTATCCCACTCCTTCTGCTTCCCCATATGGTGCAGGGGAAGCGGAGTCCCCTCTATGTGAGGTTGGCCTATTGGTCTAAGGGTAATCCTGAAGGCTTTGTCACAGTGATTGGGTCAGGAACCCAGGCCTGAGACTGTCAGCGCAGAGCATTTTTCCTGGCCACAGGGGTGATTCGGGAATGAGAGAATGTGTCGCTAATGAGAACATTGATTTGTTAGGGGCATCTGGAAAAGAGGCATCCTTTTCCTTGAAAGAAGTCGTTCTCTTCAGAGGACTGTGGTGGGAAGCCTGGGGTCCCTGGAGCCATTTTGCTCCTGTAAGATGACACAGCCTGTGCATGAAGCCAAGGCTTGGAGAAACCACAGCCAAGGGAATTGCTGGGCGTGGAGCTGAGCTGCTAGACAGAGCAGATCCTGCAGCCTGACCTTCCTCTGGTTTAGCAGATCTGTGCAGCATGAATTTCTTCATCATCAAGTTGACCTTTTCTTCATTGTTTAGTTTTTTATAGCTACAAACCACCTGACTGATGCATCTCCCAAGAAGCTGTCTAGTTTCAAAACTGCAGGAGAAAACAAAAACCAACAAAGCCACAGAAAAGTGGGGAACATTTTGCTGACATGAATCCTGGAAAAAAAAAAAAGTAGAACAAGCTTTGAGCAAGATTTTGTAACTGTATCTATGGGTACATCTCTTCTGATGATTGTGAATGACTAATGCTTTGAAGTGCTATGAAAATGGAAAAACTGAAAAGAAAGACAAATTTGATTAGGTTAAAATGGTTTGTTACAGCCCTTATTTTGACCTTAAAAAAAGATTCTTATTGAAAGGAAAAATCAGGTTTTCTTATATTGTCACTAAGTAAATGCTGAATAGCTATCTAAGGAAGAATAACCCAATGGCAAGCCTCCCCAGGGCTTTCCCATGTGCCGTGTGCCTCAAATGATGGATGAAGCTTGAGGATTGGACTTGGAGGTGCCCTTTGAGCCATGACACTGTTTGGTAGAAAATGCCCCAAAACAAACGGCAGCCCCGGATTCTTTCCCAGCTGAGTTTTCCTAGGAATAACCTAACTTCTCTGGGCACCTATTTCGTCATCTGTAGTATGGGTTTCCAATGTCTTTTCTGTCCACCCCACAGGGATAATCGTGAATGAGAAAATGCTTTGAAAACTGCAAAGCACTGTGCAGACTTGAAGGTTCCCAGAAGGAAAATTATTAACCTAGCCTCCGTGTGAAGTTCAGATTGCCAGGCCTGCCCTGTAGACTTCAGCACAGAAGCCCAGGCTGTCAGGCCCAGCTGCTGGTCTCTGGAGATGGGCTCCAGACTACCCCTGACAGCTGTTGATCTGAGTGTGTCCCAGGGAGAAGGAGATGGGCTCCCTGTCCTTGATTTCCCCCCAAAACAGGTGAATTCTAACTCGGGGCATGGTACATTCACATACATTGTCTGCAAAGTTTTACAACTGCCCTGGGAGAGACTCACTTCAATTGAGAGGGGAAATAACAGAGTAACAGAGAATTGAGTTCCTAGAGAACTGAGTTACTGAGTGTCACACAGCCTGTAGGTGGCAGAACCCAGATTTGAATGGTGAACCTGTCTTCATCCGTAAAATGTTCACTAACATTCCATACTGCCTTTGTCCCCAAACCTTGGACTCTTCTTCCCGCCATGTTCCTAGGTCTCTGGGTGCTCCTGCCCTCTGCTCCCTGGTCTGTGGTCCTTGGCATTTTGGGGAACAAGTATGGGAGTCCAGGAGAGGCTCAGGTCTTCATGAGTAAAGACAAGGGTTGCAGGGGCAAGCATTGGCAGCTCACAGGGACTCTGCTCCGTGCTCGTGCACCTTGTTCTTGCCCTGCCTTCTGAGCTGCCTGCAGGAATAAACATTGACACTGAAGAGGTTGCAGTTGCCATAGTTCTTTAGCAAAATAATTTTCCATTTGTTAGTCATGAGAAAAAAAGACCCCCCTGGAGGTAAGAAGGTGTGTGTTGACGGGGAAAGGGAGCTTCCCATCTTCTAGGGGTCCAACAGACCTATGGAGCCTTCGGCTTTAAGGGCAGGGGCACTGCCACCTTTGCCTCTGGGTCCAGAGCCTGCCACACCCAGCAGATGCTCTGGGTTCCTTTGTGAAATGAATGAATATGTGAATGATGACTGCTGAGAATGATTGTCCCACCCTGTGTCACTTCTGGTGCCCTCCAAGTCGCCCACATCCTCCAGCTCTCACTTTTCCTCCTCAGGGCCCCTCCTTCATCTCCTCCTAGTCTCCCACCCACTGACCTCTTAACCTGTCTGACTTCATCTCCCTCTGCCTGCCCCTCCCTATGCCCTCATCCTTCCCCTCTACCACCTGCCCTGTGATAAGAGCTGCTGGCTGTGCCCAGATAAAACTCCTTTCTGGTCCCTGCCTCTGCTGAGTTTCCTTATGCGATGACTTCACTGGGTTGAGTAATTTGACTTAACCTTTTCCCTCCTTGTAAAAAGATGAACTTTTATGAATTGGAATCCTTTATTTCAAGGTAGTTCCAGGAGAGAGACTTTGGACCTCAGCTGTCCAGAAGGAAGTTGGGAATGAAAGGCCCTGTCCAGGCAGGGACCCCCTGAGCCTTACCCAGGGAAGGAGATGCCACAGGCCCTGATCTGGTGGTTTCCACAAGGCAGCCTGCCTGCTGCCCTGTTCTCTTTAAGGGGAAGTCTGAATGAGAGTGTGGAAGTGCTTCCTGCTGCACTGTAAGTGTCCCTAACCCTCTGGCTTTTGCCTGGCCCAACCCCTGGTTCTCTGTAAAGTTCCAAGGCTATCCCTGAAAGTCCCAGGGTGTCACTGTGTGTGCCAAACAAGCCCCACCTGCCCCTTTTCCCACTGCTGTCCCCTCCAGGGCTCTCCCCTGAGCTGTTCCCATCACTCCCAATGGGCTCTGCCACCTCCCCTATCTGCTTCTTCTGGGTGGGGCCCTGCTGGAGGCCTTCTGGGCTCCCACGCTTGGAAACATCTTGAACAGAGCTTGAACTCAATCTTGGTCTCCCTCCACCTGCATTTCTGAAATAGCTCTAACAATGTAGTGGATTTAGATGGAGTTATATTTGCTGAGCAACTTTCATATGAGTTTCCTTATTGAACGTTCACCAAATCCTCAAAACCACCTGGTGAGGTGGGTATTAGTGGTGTTTAAAGGAAGAAACAGGAGCTCAGACTAACTGCAGTAGGAAGAGAGTTTATAGAAAGGATTCATTGCAGAGACTGCAGCCAGACAACTTATGAGTGTTTTTAGAAGGGGGATAAGAGCAGGGTTGTGTCCCTGGCTATCACCTGCACTGCCCCAGCCCCCCTACTGCTCCATGTGCCTGTGCCTGTGCCTCTCCTGTGCAGCACTAGCTGCACTCCTGACTCAAGGGAATTAATTCATAGGCTGGCCTCAGGCAGTCAGGACCCCAAGGTTGTCCTCCACGTCCTAATCCCCAGAGCCTGTGCATGTTTCCTTACACATTGGTGGTGGTGGGGGGAACGGGGTGTGCATGTGATTAAGATGTATTAAAATGTGATTAAGTTAAGGATCTTGAGATGGGAAGATTTTCTGGATAATCTTGGTGGGCCCAATGTAATCACAAGCATTCTTATAAAAGGAAAATAGGAGGCCAGAATCAGAGAAGGAGGTATGAAGACGGAAGCAGAGGTGGCGGGGGGTGGGGGGATGTAGAGAGATATTCGAAGATGCTATGTTGCTGGCTTCAAAAATGTTTAAGGGGCCATGAGCCAAGGAATGCAGGTGGCCCACAGAAGCTGAAGAGACAAGAAAATGGGTTCTCCTCTAGAGCCCCCAGAAGGAAGGCATCTGCTGACCCCTTGATTTGAGCCCAGTGAAAGCATTCTGGACTGCTGACCTTCAGAGTTGGAAGACAATAAATCTGTCTCATTCTAAGCCACTCAATTGATATTAATTTGCTACAGCAGTTAAGGAAACAGAGTTACAGAGACAAGGTGAAGTGGTAGTGAGTTTTGGAGCTATGAAGTCAAGTTGAGCCTGTAAATGCAGAGGAAGCAACATCGTCTCAAGAAAGCCTTCTCTGACACCCCCCCACCTTTTATTTTAGAGTTTGCCCCAGGATCCTACAGCACCAGAGCTACCAGTGTCACTGCGTGGCAATCCCTAATGACTTGTCAGTATCCCTCATCCAGACAGAACTTCCTTGAGAGGGCAGGGTCTTTTTAATTTTTATGTGATAACATATATAAAACACAAAATTTTCCCTTTTAACCACTTTCATGTGCAGTTCCGTGACATCATTTACATTCAACAGTATTCTGCTACAGTCACAAACATCCATTACCAAAACCTTTGCACCATCCCAAACAGATACTCTGCACCCATTAAGCTCCCCATTTTCCTACTCATGCTCTGGCAACCTGTAATCAACTTTATGTTCTTATGAATTTGCTCATTCTAGGTATTTCATGTAAGTGAAGTCACATTATATGTGTCCTTTTGTGCTGATTTATTTCAGGCAACATGATGCCTTTGAGGTTCATCCATTTTCCCTTTTTTATGACCAAAAAATATTCCATTGTATTATAAACGTTTTGTTTATTCATTCTTCTGTTGGTGGACACTGGGTTGTTTCAATCTTTCGGCTATTGTGGATAATTCTGCTATGGACATCGGTGTGCAAATATCTGTTCAAGTCCCTGCTTTCAATTCTTTTGTGTATATACCTAGTAGTAGGATTGCCAGGTCATATGGGAATTCTATGCTTAACTTCCTGAGGAATTGCCAGACTGTCTTCCACAGCAGCTGCACCATTTTTCATTCCCATCAACAAAGCATGAGGGTTCCTATTTCTCTACAGGAGATGGCAGGATCTTGAAGACTCATTTTTGTGCCCCCGATGCCTAGAGTCAAGCCTGGCATATTATAAGGGTTCAGATATTTGGTGACTGAATGACTAAAATCCCTGAACTTAAGAGATTGTAAAGAATCATGGTAATAGCTGGCCTTTATTAAGTTCTTATTGTGATTAAGAGCTTCACTTCACTTATCCTCAAATCAGTCCTATGAGGCAAGTGCCATTAGGATCGCCACTACACAGATGAGCAAAAAGAAGCTCAGAGCAGCACAGATCTACCCAGCACAGAGCCCAAGTTCAAAACCGGTGCTGTCCAATATGGTAGCCACTGGCTACACATGGCTAGTTAAATTTAAATGAATTAATATTAAATAAAATACAAATTCAGTTTGTTGGTCACACTAGCAACATTTTCATTTTCAGTGCTCAACCACTACATGTGGTTGCCAGTGGTTACCATATTGGGCAGCACAGCTATGGGACATTTTCACCATCACAGAAATTTCTGTTGCATAGCATTGCTCTCAACCACTCAGCTACAACCTGTTGCTATATCAAATACAATATTTCATTTCGAATCTTTGATTGCCTTGAAATAACAAAAGCAGACCCAGCTCTTCATCTTTCCAAGGCAGGAGTGTGGGTGGGGATCCCTCCCTGGAAGATGCAGGACAGATACAGGCTGAGTCTGCCCCTTGCCTCAATAGATCTGATAAAAATGGTGGCTTCATGGGGAGGCTTGAGTGGCTGGATTATGGGACCCTCTTGTAGGGCCTCCTTTAGTGACAGCTCTCCCTCTTGGGGGCCCTGAGAGGACGGCCCTGGAGCTTCAGCTTCCCCTCTGATAAATCAGGCCTTGAACCTACTCTATGTTTTCATGGGTCCCACATGCTTGTGTTGTAACTAGACCACCAGCCCCTTCCAGAAGCACAGCAGGGAGGGTACAGCAACAACAACAGTAAAGTAGCATATAGTGAGCACCTACTGTATACAGGCATTGCTGAGAGCTGCTTTATAGGCATCCTCTCAGTTAATCCTCACAAGTAGGTATTGTTATCCCACTTCACAGATGAGAAAACTCAGACCTGGTGAGGCCAGGTGGCTTGCCCAAGGTCACGCCCAGGATGTGGCAGAGCTGGGACATGAGCTCTAAACAACTGACCGCGATACCTCTTGAACGCAGTCTAAGGGACTACACAGTCCCTCCAGACTCCCTCAGCTACACAGTCTGGGGGAGCTTTTCCCTGAACGTTTCATGAAGTGGAGGTGAGGGGAACAGCCACTGTGCCGCCAGCCCTGAGGGTCCCCCAGCCAGGCACGGACCTGTGGCCTGGGCTGCTTCCCCGGGTGGGGGAGAGAAGCTGCGGGGGCTGAGTAGGCAGCTGGCAGAGATCTCCCTCCATCCGCCCAGCTGCGGAGACGAGCTGCTCCCTGGGGCCCAGCCTGGAGAGGGCCTGCCTCAGGGACCAGGACACGTGAGCTCCCCTGGGTGTGGGAGGGAGAGAGGGGGCTTCTGGGGACCCTCTGTGACCCAAGACTATGCAGCAGGAGGGGAAAATCCCAGCCTGTAACAGCCTGTGGTTCCTTGGGGGAAACCACGGAAGACTCATAGCTTAGGATGGTAAAACCCACAATCCTACCACACAGGACATGGCCTGGGGCACTCTGGCTGCCAGTGCCTATACTGGCCTGAAGCTCCACTGGCAGCATCTTCTTGTGGCCATCAGCTCTTCTGTCCATCAGTAAGCTCGCTGGGAGGGGCTGTGCTGTCAGCAGCCCTGTGTGGGGAACCCAGGGGCCGGGGGTGGGTACTGAGGAAGGGGGGCTTCCATCTGCCCTCAGCCAGCTCCCTCTGTGATGAGGGGCTTGTAAAGCTGTGACACTGCCCGAGGGTGTAGGAGTGGGTCCAACAGTCAGAGGTTGGGAAGGTAAAGACCAACCAGCAAAGGAGAGGGAGAAGCAGGCTCCGAGGAGGTAAGAGGAACCCCAGGACAGAGTGGTGTCCTGGAAGCCAAGGAAGGAATGTCTTTCTGGGAGGGGGGGAGGGCAGCCGTGCCAAACTCTGCTGATGAATGAGATGAGGGTGAGAACCGACCACTGCATGGGGTGACATGGAGGTTTCTGGGGACCCTGAGGACACGGTTTTGTGATAGTAGTGGCATAAAAGTCAAACTGGACTGTCATCAAGAGGAAATGGGAGAAGAGGAATTGAAGACAGTGAGTATCGACAATGCTTAAGGAGGGTTTTTTTTTTTACAGCTTTATCGAGATACCATAAAATTTTCCCACGTTAAGTATGTAGTTTAGTGGTTTTCTGTGTATTAACAGTTGTGCAGCCATCACCACAATCTGATTTTAGAACAATTTCAACACCCCCAATAGAAACTCCTACTTTTAGCAGTCAGTCCTCCTCCAGCTCTTCCCCGGCCTTCCCCAAGCCCCACCCCTGGCCCTGGCACCCACGAACCCACTTTCTCTCCCTATGGATTTACCTAGTCTGGGCCTTTCACATAAATGAAATCATAAACTACGTGCCCTTTTGTATCTGGCTTCTGTTTTCTGAGCATGATGTTTTCAAGGTTCATCCAGGTAGCATGTATCAGTACTTCATTCTTTTTATGGTCAAATAATATTCCATTGTGTAGATATACCACATTTTGTTTTTCCATTCATCTGGATGGACGTGGGTTATTTCCATTTTTGAGCTATTATGAATAATGCTGTTGTAAACATTCATATATAAGTTTTTGTTTGGACATCTGTTTTCCTTTCTCTTGGAGGGATTTGCTGTAAAGGGAAGGAAGAGAGAGAGGGTGATAGCTAGATGAAAAAAAAATTTTTTTTAAGATGACAGAATGATCCAACAGAGAGAAGAAAATAATGATCCAGTTGAGGGGAGAGCTACCAGAGCCCCTCTTGTGTAGGTGAGGGGGCAGCGCCTGGCACGTCAGCTGGGAGCCTCGACTGTCTGTCTGCAGCCGCGGAGGGAAGGTGGGGTCTCTGGGAGATGAGGAGGTGAGAGCTTCTGGAAGTTCTCTTTCTTTCCCAGACCTTTCCTTTTTGTCATATGTGTGACAGCAGAGGAGGATGTTTCTGCTCCTCCTTCTTTCTGACCCTCTCTTTGCCTTCTCCTTCCCTTTACCCCTTTGTGTCTCCAGTCTGTCTAACTGGGAAATCCTCCATCTCATTTCTTACTCCTAAATTCTTCTTTCTCTGCCTCAGAGATTTCACCCATTCTTGTGAGTTTGTTTTCTCCTTTATACAGACCTCCCTCATCTCTGTCTCCCAGAGAGAGATGTGAACCTGCTCAAAATGCCAACTCCCTCCCCCACCCCCATGTCACCCTTCAGTTCCCAATCAGGCTCATGAAGCCCCTATCCCCAGTCAAAACAAATTCCTTATTTTCCATAGCCACTAAGCCTGACATAGTTAATCCATTAATTCATTTATTCATTCATTTACTCAACATTTATGGAAGGCTTTCCAGGTCCTGGGCACTGTGCTAAGTGCTGGAAATCTCACAGTCACCCTTCATTCCTTCCTCTTCACTTGCCAGTCGGTAGCCCCACTGTGCTGGTTTTCCCCCATGTCCCCTGGGTCTTCACCGCTTCCCCTTGGTTGACCATCCCTGGGTCTTGCCACTCTCAAGCTTGGACTCCAGAGACAGAGGGTCTGAGTTCAAATCCTGACTCTGCCAATTTCTCCGTGTGTCTTTGGGCCAGTTTGTAACTTTTCCAAGCCCTGTTTCTTCATGTGTAAAATGCAGGTGCTGATATCTATTTCACAGGATCATTGTGAAGGTTGAATGTGACAATGCATTACAGGGCTGGGTACAGTGCCCAGGACAAGGAAGCATCCAGTACCTGTTAGCTGCTGTCATCATCATCATTATTCCTAATTATATTAACATATAATTCCTCTGCCCAGAAGTCTTCAGTGGTCCCCCTTACCTTCAGGGAGCAACCCTTGAGGCCATGAGTACCCGTGTAGACCCATCACCTTCCAGGCCCCAGCATGAGCTGCCTTCTGAGGCTGATGAGTTTCTCGGTTCTTCCCAAACCTACCCTCCTCATCCTCACTCCCCGACGTTGCCCATGGGTGGGGGTGTCTGGCCTCTAGTGGGACTGAAGGCTCCCCTCCTCTCTCTGCATGACCACCCTCCCCATTGCATCCCCAGACATGGAGCTGGCTGCTGGGCCAGTGGGGGGAGGATCTGCATCAGGATAGTGCTGGGTGGGCACCAGGATGGGGCTTTTTTGCTCCCTTTTGTTTTCACAAGGCCAGACTAATAACCTGAGTCCAGGCTGCAAGCAGGCTATGTGGTGAGGATGGGTAGCTTGATCAGCACTGCACTTCATTCCAAATAAGTCTGCAGGTAGCTAGGGGTTTAATAACTTAACAAATTAAAATATATGTGTGCAAATTATACAGCTGTATATATGGTCAGCATTGTTGGAAGGAGAAGGAAGCAAATATTTATTGAATGCTTCCTGCATGTTTAACACTTGTGAGAATAGTGTTCATTTCATTTCAATTCTATAACAACCCTGTCTGGTAGCTATTGCTCTAGCTTTACAGTTGAGGAGACTGAGGACCAGAAAGGTTAAGTAAATTTCCCACAGGTACACAGCAAGTAAATTATTAAGCTGTGAATTCAAACTCAGGTCTTTGGACACCAAGGCCAAGGTCTTTGTGTTACACTACAGAGGCCTTTGGAGTTTACATCTTGGCCGGGGGCGGGGGGGAGTGGTGAGGAGGAAGGGGGCATGTTCTTCATGGTCAGAAGAGGTTTTCCGAAGCTGATGACTGAGCTTGAGCCTGCTTGTGAAGGAGGTGATGTGGCCAGAAGTCTATCCATAAAGCTCTCCGTACCTTCTTCCTGACATCACCCTGAAGACATTCTGGATTTATAGAATTCTTAAAACTATGTAGTTGTCCAAGAGCCCAAGACAGAGCCTTTCATAGGGGAGTGGGATGTTTCTCTTCTTCCACTTTGGGGAACAAGGAAGAGGATGGGCCCCACTCCCCAGAGGGTCCAGGGCATCCTGGCACTCTTTTCCCCACTCTGTCTGGCACCAGACTGTACCTCATGCCAACATGTGTGTGTTTGGCTCTGGGAGACATGAGTGAGGCTAGTAGTCTCCAGCCTCCTTCAGGATTGCACCCTGACAGCCTGCCAAGGTCACCTCCTCCATCCCATCCCACAATGCCCCACCCCCCAGCTTCCAGGCTCCCCTCTTGGCCCACTGCCTCCCACGCAGGGTCATGAGTGGCAGGCACCTGGGGCCACCTGGTTTGGCCCTCACTGAGGGAGGCATTGCTAGACAGCCTGCTCTACTCTACTGACCAGCAACTGGTCAGTGGCATGTGGCAGCTCTGAGCCTGTGGCAGCCTGGAGCAGCTTCTCCAATCCTCGGCTCCCACTCACCCACACAAGCAACCTACCCACCCCAGCCTGGTGGCTCCGAGTCCACTCCACCTCTAGAGCCCCGGGGCTGGCCTGTGGTGGAGTTGCTGCTACCATGAGCACTTGCTTTCCAAGCATTCCTTGAAGCACGTGAGGCTTGGATGCATTGCTCGGCAGTGGAGGTGAGAGGGGAGTTTGGGAGAGAGTGTGGTCTTAGAGCCATGCATTTGGGCACCACCCTGTTTCTGCACCAGGCCCCACAGACACCTCCCATTATGCTTTTCCCCTGGAGCTGAGGATTGTTCCTGAGGCTCATTCTCAGGCTAAGTCACTGGATAGTCTCCAGAGATGGCCCCATCCCACTTCCTCCCATAAAACAAAGTTATAAACTGTTGTTCCTGCCCTCCTCTGGCCGCAGGCCCACTGCCTCCCGAGCCTTGGGTTCAAAATTGCCAAGCAGCTCTCAGAGGGACCTCAGCTGTCTGCGTCCTGTTTTCTTCCCCATCTCATCCTAGATCCCAGGAGGAGGGGAAGGGATGGGACAGGGAAAAGGGAGAAGCAATGGAGGGCATTGGAAATTGTTCTTCTTGTTTTACAGGTGGGTAAACTAAGGCCTAAAGCTGAAGCGTAATATTATTGAAAGCCTTGTACCAGGAGCTGGGTTACATACACTAGTGCCTGTAATTCTCCCCCACGTTTCTAGGGCACATATCATCATGCTAGTTTTACAGTTGGGGGAACCAAGGCTCAGAGGGTTAGGTAGTCACACAACCAGAAAGGGCTGGTGTGGGGTCCACCTCTGTCAATGGCATCTTGGTGCCTCCACACCATCACTGGGGCCGTCATGCAGGAGCTTTGAGAATGAGCCTCAAAGTGCACCCTGACCACCGAGCCCCTTGGGTGGGTGCTGCTGTACAGGCACTGAGAATGCGGGCTCGGAGCCGGTCAGCTCTGCGTGTGCTGCTGGCGGAGGGCCTCCAGCCAGTGTTTACCTCTGAGCCTCACTCTCATCGTCATGAAAGTGGGTCTAATAATAGTACTAAATTATAGGGTTGTTGGAAAGCTTAACGAGCTAATGTAGGGACGGGCCCAGTGCCTGGCAGGGGTGGCCCAACGTGGGAACTGTTATTGTTACTCTTGTCATGCATGGCCCCAGGCTCATGCACCACCTTTTTCCCCTTAGTCCACCCCCTCCCTTCCCCGGTGGTGACATTTCCCCTCCAGGGAGACTTGGCCTTGGGCGACGGGCCAAGTGTCAAGAGGGTTGACCCTGGTAACATTTTACGAGTGTCGCCTCCTGACCTCCAGGGGCCCCACGGCTCCTTCCCACAGCTGGGTGGCCAAGCCCTCCCGGCCCAGGAGGAAGGAGGGTCACTGAGGTACAGGACGTGGGTCTGGCTGCTCCCCCACCTCCTCATTTGCTCTTAGGCCCTGCAGCCTCTCTTCTCAGCAGCTGCCAGCTGTTGGGGTGAGGAGGGACACAGAGCTATTGAGGACAAGGTGAGGTCTGCAGGTTCCTGTGTGACAGTTTCCTTGCCTCTGATTTAGAGCTGGCCCTGATCTCAAAGAAGACCGGGGAAGAACGTGGAGGGCCCCAGGCTCCTGGTTCTCTTTGCCAATGGGGCCGGAGACTGTCCTCTACTCCTCAGACTGAACCCTGATAATGAGTCCCTGGACCACAGTGTTGGCTGACTCTTGATCTGATAATTTCCTCTTTTGCCCCAACCAAAAGTCTCCTCTTTCGGTGCAAGGGAAGAAATCTGAGATACAGGAGGGCCTGACTGGGCCCGAGAATAATTGTTTGGGAGCATGACATGCTGGTCTGGTGAAAAGCATGATTCTTTCTCACTTCCCACCCTTCCAACAGCCATGATCTAGTGGCAACATGTCTAAGGGAATTATTATTATTATTATTTCCATTCAGGATATAATTATAGCAGCTCCAAAAGCAAAGCCTCACACCCTTGGCATTGCTGGGGAAATTAAGCATGTAATTATATCATGGAGTCATCGTATCCCACCTCTCTCCATTCTCTCTTCTCTCCCCGCTCCAGCCCAGCCCAGCCATGCTCCACCCACACACATTTTTATGGGACTTCTCTGGTTCTGGGCCAGTAAGAGAATTTTGTCTCCCTCCTCACTTGCACTGCTTCTGGGAGTCCTCCCTTTGAGCTGCATCCCTAACCCGCCAACCCCTGTGGTTAGAGCCCTGGAGCTGAGCCTCTGGTCTAGGGAGGCCTTGCTCTGGATTCTCAGCCCGGGGAGCAGTCACAGAGTCCTCGGCTGCATGGGAGCAGCACCACTGGCTGGTCCCCGGGGTGGAGGAGCTACAGGACCTGGGTGTACAGGGGCCCTTGAAGGACTCCTCCAGGCTCCTCAGTCCTCCCAGGGGCAGGGGAGGCAAGCTCAGGGATGCGGACCCAGCGCTGGGAGGGCCCTGTGGCCGGCCTGTGCCTGGGAAGCCTGGCCACAGGTTCTTCCAGGAGTTGCCCAGTAGGGAGGGGAGGTGGCTTCTCAGCTGGTTGCTGTGGCTGCAGCAAACAGCACCAGGGCTGTCAAGATAAGGCGCAGCCTCCCCACCCGGGGCCCCAAAGTGAAGATACCAGTAGCCTTTTACGCCTTCCTCGTGGGAGAGGGAGGGCGGGGAGGGTGCCTGCAGCCCTGCCTCTCTGTAGGACACATTCCAGAACCCCTGCCAGGCCCAGCAGGAAGGCAGCACAGCCCAGGGAGCTGCGACTCCCGCCAAGATTCCTAGGACGAGGACTGCCTGTGGCCCCACCTTTCAGCCACTTTGCTGTTTGACCAGATGATCTTATGACAAAACCTTTTGATTCATCTGTCCTTGGCCCTCATTCTCCCTCCCTCTGATGTCCTCCTGTTTCATCAAATCACCCAGGGGGTTCAGATGGCCAGTAGAGTAGCAGAGCCTTGACTGATAGCCAGAGCTGCTAGGAAGGAAAGTAGCTGCTGGTTTTTAGTAAGCTTGTGAGTCTCCCAGGGCTGCTGTAACAAATGACTTCAGCAACAGAAATTGACCCCCTCACAGTCCTGGACGCCAGACATCCAAAATCAAGGTGTCCCGGGCCCTGCTCCCTCTGCAGGCTCTGGGCAGAACCCTCCTTGCCTCTCCACTTCTGGCTGCGGCCTCACTCCCGCCCCTGCCTCTGTCTTCACAGGGCCTTCTTCTCTCTGTATCATGCCTTCTCCTCTTCCCAAATCTCCCTCTGCCTCTCTCTTCCAAGGACACTTGTCATCAGATTTAGGGCCCAACTGCAGAATCCAGGAAGACCTCATCTCGAGATTCTCAATTTAATTATATTTGCAAAGACACTTTTTCCGAATAAGGCCACACTTGGAGATTCCCAGGGTCAGGATGTGGACATATCTTTTGGGGGCCTTACCATTTGATCCACTGCATAAGCCGTCTTCTCCTTTTTCACCCCTCAGAGAATCTGCAGAGGATTGGGTAAGGGAATAAAGTTTTAAATGTGCTAGCCAGTCAGAGGTATAACATGTTTACAGATTTAAAAGACTTGTTCTCTTTTCTTTCTCCTGTTTCTGACTTTGTCCCCATCCCTTTTCCAGCACTCACTCTCCTATGCCCTGGGCACACCCAGGTGCTAGGCATGTTAAACAAGGGATTTACACATGGGCAGGGGATGCAGTGGGCATAGGAGGGAGATGGTCAGTTTGTACGCTATGATAAAGCATGAGATGGGACCACAAGGCCTAAGACAATTCTGGTGTGGAGTGGAGGATGAGAGAAAACTTCTGAAAAGTGACACTTGGAATGGGCCTTGAGGGAAAAGCTGAAGAGGGTACTCTGGGCTCCAGTAGGGTTGTCCGATAAAATACAGAATATCCAGTTAAATTTAAATTTCAGATAAACAAGTAATTATTTTTTAGTACATGTCCTAAATATTGCATGGGACATCTTTGTACTAAGAAGGTATTCATTATTTATCTGAAATCCCAATCTAACTGAGTGTCCCGTATTTTACTTGCTAAATCTGGCAACCTTAAGTGCAGGAAACAGCAGACACAAAGACAGAAGCAGGGCATTCATGGGCAGGAGAAACAATCTGGCTGGTTAAGAGCCACAGAGCCGTGGGCCGTCAGTAGCCAGGGATTGATTTCATCAGGCTGGTCCTGACTTAGTTCAGGATTGCGGAGCATCTGCCAGCAAATACCATGCTTGGACCACTGCCCTTAGCTGCTGCTCCAGCCCTTTCTTCCAGGGGCCCCTTGTCACCAGCTGGAGATAATCCAGTTTTAAGTATTCACAATTTCTGATTTTCTTTCCCAAGTACTGGCATGCAGCCCCTCTATCGGGTCAGTATTCATTCAAGCCATTCAGCTTACAGTTACTGAATGCCCCCCAGGCACGGGGGACGGGGTGGCACACGGCACAGACAAAGCCCTTGGGCCATGGAATTTACAATGTCATCCTTTTCAAACCTCTTTAGACAGTATCTGTGAAGGGTGAGAGTGGATAGTAAAAAAATGCATATATAAACACATACACAAACTAAATTTCTCCTGTCCTCTTATCATTATGTTTTTTTAAACAGTTGTTTCACAGAAAGGAAAGTTCTGAGCCAGGGACCTCCACTGGAATTCTTAGCCCCTTCTGCATTCCCAGCATGGCACTGGAATGACTGACTTCTCACTGTTCTAGGTCATTCTCTCTCATACAGGGGCTTGAGAAGCTCCCAGGCACAGAGCACTGTCAGCGGATGTGGAGGAAGGAAGAAGGGGACTGCGCCAGCTCCCAGTCTGATGAGGGCCACCAAGTGCACACTGAGAGCAAACACTCCCCACCCCAATCCCAAACCATCTCTAACAGAGATATTTAATTAGAAATGCAAATCGGTAGCAACGGTACAGTTACTTCTGTCAAGGCTAAGCAAGGCCTTCGTGGGTTAAGCATGACCTGTGCACTGAGCACTTTCAATGCCTGGTTCTACTGAGCATGTGCCTGGAGCAATCCTGTGTGGTCAATACTATTATTAGCCCCAGCTGACAGTTGAAGAAATGACAGCTCTCAGGGAGTGGGTAATTTGCACAGAGGCCAAAAGCTGGCAAATGCAGAGCCAGGATTGACGCTGAGGCTGCCATCCGGAGACCTCACAAACTTAACCACACAGTGAGGAACTGGAGGCATTGCCTGTGCCCCTGAAGTCTGGATTAGCCAGTGAGCAAATGCAAATGTGTGTGCACGTTCATGAGGGTGTTTGCGGCCCACACCCGAGAACCGGTCTCAGCCAACCCTTTCAATGGCCCAGGGCAATCTCTGAGTCAACTATCTAAAGGGTGGAAATGTAAACTTTTCCTCATAGTTCTCTCCTGCCCTGAAGAAGAATCACAGGCTGGTTTGGGCTGGATTGGAATCTCTAGAGCAGAAGGTCCTAAAGCATTGCCCCCTGACCAGTAGTATCAGCATCACCAGGGAACATGTTAGAAATGCAAATTCTTAGGCTTCAACTGAGATTTCTACTGAATCTGAAATTTCAGGGTGGAACCCAGCAACCTGTGCTTTCATAGGCCCTCCAGGGGACTCTGCTGCTCCCTCTGGTTTGAGAACATCTATCCTGGAGGCAGCAAACCTTCTCAGCTGCTGCAAAGTTCCCAGGGCCTTTGCTCTGTCAACCAGGGGCTGAGACCAGGGCTCCCTTAGCAGAGTGCCTGGCCTGTGACAGAGATCAATACATGTATTTTGGATAAATGGGAAAAAAAATGGTCTTCAGGGTCTCCAACCTCTGTTAGTGTGTTGGGAGGGGATGGTCACTAGGATGACAGCTCGGGTGAACTGCAATGTCAGAACCCACAGGGGCTCAGGCAGACCAGAAGCACCCTGAAGAGCAGAAAGGAAAATTGTTTTCCTTCCTCTTAAGTCTCAGGATGAATTCCATGAGAGGGGGCTCACCATCCTTCTGACCTTTGGAGTTTTAAGCAGGGGTTGTCAGAGAAGTTAAAAGTTAACACAGGGATAACTGGCTTATCTAGTGGTGTGTTGATAAACGGACTCGCCGGATAGAAAGCTCTGGTTGTAGCATTTGCTGATTTTCATGGTGTAAATACTTCCACCGTGCTCTACGGTGAGCCAGAGGGAGCTGGCCCCAGTGTACCGCCAGCTCTGTCAAACTTTGCTAGTAACTTGTTTAAAACCAAAAGACTACTTATTTTTAAAGTGTACATATGGGGTGGAGGTGGGGGATCAAACAGCGCAGAGGGCTTAAAATGAGAAATCAATATACACCCTCCTCTCCCAACACCCTCAGCCCCCATCCCCACCCCCGGAGAGAACCATCCTCTGGTTTCTATTTTTAGTTTTCTGTTTTTAGTTCTCCTGATGGTCACTTCCATAGCTCCAAAGAGTGAGCTTAAACCAGTCTTTATTGATCTATCATCCCTGAAGAGTGTCCACTGATGCCCTAGTTTGAAAGACTAGGAACTTAGCTCATTCCAGCACTTCCCATCCCTCTATCCCCAGTCATGGTTATTTTGATGATACTTTGCAGTTTTTCTGTTGGTTACCTTTATGCCTTTAACTATTGACAGCAGACACTCATCTGTTCTAAGCACTTTAGTCATATTAACAAATTGAATCTTCACAGCAGCCATCTGAAGTAGGTACTATTTTGATCCTCATTTTATAGATAAGTAAACTGAGGTACAGAGAGGTTAAGTAACATGCCCAAGCTAGTAAAGCTCAGAGCCAGGATTCAAACCCAGACAACGTGACTCCAGAGTCCACACTTTTTAACCTCACAAGGAAAGGTTATATAAAGTTGCATAGCACTGGGGGAGAATACAGGGAGAATGATAATAGGGATATAAATATATTGCCAAGCTATATTCTATTTGCTTTTACATCCTTAAAAACAAACAAACAAACAAAAAAACCCAGAAAACAAAACACAAGCCAGAGGAAGGATGATGTCTACAAAAGCCTGCTTCTGAATGTCAGACAGCTGGAATGGCTTCAGGGCCCCGCCCACTATTGGAAATATGGAGGGTGGGAGTTGCTAATGATCTGTGGTCAAAATATCATTCATTTTTGCATGTGAAGACCCAAGGTGATTTCAAGAAGGTGTGTCTATGTACGTAAGGTCTTGTTCCCATCCATTCATCCTGTGCGGTACTTGGTGGACTCTTTCAAACTGTTAAGTCTGTGTCTTTTTCCAGCTTCGGGCAAACATCTTCCATTATTTCTTTGAGAATTTCTTCCCCTTCTTTGTCTCCATTGGATGCTGGACTTCTGAATTGATTCTCTGTCTTTGTTTCTCTTTTTGGTTTATATTCTGGTAGATTTATTCACCTTTTTCTTCCAGTCCTTATGTCAAATATTTTATTTTGGCAATCATATTTTTAATTTCCAAGGACCTTTCTTCTACTTTAATTGTTCCATCTCCACATCAACCTGTCTTTGTTTTATAAATGCAATCAATATCTTCTTGGATTGCTTTGACATTACAAATTAGAATTATCTTTGAGTTCCCTGAACTAATTCCATTTCCTTTGGGGCTAGTTGTTCTGGTTTCTTACCTTGCTTTTACTACTCCTTGATTTTTTGTGTCCTTGAAGTCAGCTCACATTCAGCATTTGTTCATTGAGCCCCTGCTCTGTGTGAGGCACTGTGTCTGGGGCTGGGAATATGATGATGACAAAGTCCCTGTCCTCATGGAGCGTCCCCTTTACAATAGACTCTATCATGATAGATCACTTTCACTAAGCATTGGATTACCCAATGTTTACAGCTTCCACACTGTGTTTAACATTTTGGTTTCTCATCTGTCATCTTCGACTGTGAGCAGGAATGTGAGAACAATGACTATGCCTTTTTATATATTTATCCCAAGGGGGCCCAGTATAAAGCTTGATAAAAGTTCAATAGATCTTGGTTTAATGGAACTGAATTAAGTTTTGCAACAATGATATGTCCCAACACACACACCCTCTCACATACACACTCTAATGCCGCAGAAGTATACGTGTCAGTGCTGCTAGAAGGATGGGAGAGACCAGAACCACATGGCATCCCGCTGGAAGGCTTTGCAGAGACATGAGAATCAGAGCAGTCCCAGACCACTGCCATTCCCACTCATCCATCCATTCACTTTCTAAATAAACACCAAGGCGACCATTGCCTCCTCTCTCTCCAAAAGCTACTAACTGTCACCTTTATCTGTAGTTTCTGAGCACCCAACCTGCTGCCTAATAAAGCCTGAAAACCCAGTGATTCTATAATCATGATCATTACATATAACAATAAGGTCCAGGAATGCATTCACCAGCATTCTCAGGAGCTCCCTTGTCCTCCTGCTCTGCCAGAGTTAACTGGAGGCCTCCTTCTAGAGGACAGTGGGCCATGGGCCCCAAACCCCATTCATTCATTTATCCATTAATTTATGCATGTGTTCAGTCATTCAGTCGTCAACCCTTTATTTAAGAAACCTTGTGTGTTAGATTCAGGCTAGGCTCTGGAAACTTAAAAAAAGTCAAATAAGATATGGTGCCCACTTCCCTGTAGTTCACAGTTTAGGCGACTAGAGAATTGGTCATTTTTCCAGGAATGAGCAGCAGGACTTCTCTAAAAAGCCTTCCTTGCCAGTTCCATCTCCATGCTCCATTTAATTTAATGTCTGTTCTCGGGCCTGCCTCTGCACTGCCTCCTTAAGGTCAGAGCTGGCGTCACAGTCGCCACTCAATAGACGCATGTTGGTTGAATGAATGAGTGAGTAGCTCTGCCTAGGATGGTGGGGATGTGCCCAGCATCTTAACCCTGAGGGGATCCATTTCCAACTCCCAAAGAATCGTTGAGTCCCAATGAGAATTTTGTTTCCCCGGTGAGGATCTGAGACCCACAACAGGCCAGGAGAGACTGAAATTCTCTACAGCCTCCCTACTTCCTCAGCAGCTCCCTCTCTAGGGGAGGAGCTGGCTCTCCTGGCTCAGGCACCCATCTGGGGAGGGCTGGGATCATTAAAACCTGGATCAAAGATGGCATAGGAAATGCAGAGTGTCATTAAGGGATGGGCCCAGACAGCCAGGCCATGGGGGTAGGTCTGGAGTGGGGGTGGAGGGTGGGTGAAGGGAGGCTCTAGGGAGCTAGGAGTTGCTGCTAATAAGGTTCAGGTTTAAAGAAAGATGCCTGTTCTGAAGGCTGGGCTGTGGTAAGCACAGGGGAGGAGGCCCGGGCCCCCTCAGGCCTTCAGCCAGGTCTGGTCAGGGAGCCAAGACGAGCTGTGAAGCTGCTGGCTGGTGGTAGGTGATGTTGGATTCTTCATTTTCCTGGCTTCCCTTGTCAGAAGAAACCGGCCTGCCCCAGCCCCTGTCAGAGTGTAGGTTCTTCCATCTGCATCCATGGCAGGTAGTGGAGATGCCCTTGCTGTGAGAAGTCATCAGCCTTCTCTTCCCCAGGCTCTTGGGCAGTAGAGTTGGCTGGGTGGACTCTGAGTTCTCTGGGGCAGTCCTGGTGCAGGCTGAGAACTAAGGCCAGGAATCCAGAAGAGGAGCCTTCCTCCTCCAGAATTTACAAAAGGGCTGCAGGAAACTTCAGGCTGTGGGAGGTTGCTCTGGGAGTGGAGGGCAGAATCTGAGGGCCAAGTGAGCCTGCAAAGCAGAGCTTCCCCTCCCAATTTCCCAGGGCTGCCCTTGGCAAGAACACAGTCAGGCAGGGACAATGAGAGGATGGGAGAAAGTGCAGGGCCCCAATGTGGGGGAGTCCAAGGCTCGGACTTGGGCCCAGTGGTGGGCATGCACAACCAATTAGAATACAGGAGTCCCATCTGCACAGCCAAGGCTGCAGGGGCCTGTGCACAGTGTGGCCTGTGCCACAGGGTGTGCCAGGAAGAAGGCCGGGTCCTGGGTGGATGAGTGGCTTGGTGTGGGAGGGGGGTATGTGGTGCTGGTGCCAGGACCCCAAGGCCCATCTGCCTGACAGACAGCCCTGGAGCACCCATGGCTCCTGGCCTGGGGAAGCATCACCCCAAGGTGACAAAGCTGTGCCAATGGGAGGCTCCTGGGGGGATCCAGGAGGGTAGGTGGAAAGGTTTCCTGGGGTTGGCAGAGAAGCTTGGAGGGGCCTGAGTGCAAACCATCCTGGGGATCTGATCTCGGCTGGGAAACCATGACCTGGCTTGCCATCAGGGGCTAGGGCAGCACTGATGGCAGTGGAGACCCAGGGATATTGCTCCTCAAAGACTCAACCCTCTGTCTTCATGTTGAAAAAGAGAATCATCTTCAAGAAAAGAACAGTGAGTTGGGGAGTTCTCTCCATCTGCATGCTTTTCATAATCCCCTGAGAAACAGGCTTTCCCCCCTCCCTAACTCCATCTCTCCCTCCCCAGCAAGTCCACATAGTCTTGACCAGACAGGGGACTGCAGAGGTGTCCAACCCCGACCTGAGCCCAAGGACAGGCACAGGAGAAGCCCAGGCAGATCCATGTCAAGAGGGGATGACAGGGCAGCTCCTAAGCTCTTTCTGGTGGTAGCCCAGGTGAGTCTGCCAAGGCCGGGTGTCTCCCTGTCCAGCGTGGGGCAACCCCCACTGGATATTTCTTTGCCTCCCTTTGTATCCAAGTGTCTCCAAGGACAGGAGGGGCCAGAGCACTGCTTCCTCCCCACTCTTGGAAACAAGCGGACCAGGTCCTCCCTGGGCTCTAGACGCCACCCCATGCTGAGTATATATGTGAATGTGTGTATGTGAGTGTGGTGCTAGTGTGCGAATATGTGTGTGCATGTGATGTGTGTGCATGACAGTATGTGAATGAGTGTGTGAGGGTGTGAGTCTGTGTGAATGTGTGTGTGTGTGAACTATGTGTGAGTGGGTGGTGTGTGTGAGCAGTGTGTGCATTTGGGGGTCCAAGTGTGTAAGGAGGCTCCCTAGCCTGCCAGGCCCTGCTCTCCCCTCAAGGGACCCTTTGAATTTACCCTGATGCTCTCCTGGAGTAGTGGTGGTGGGGTGTGGACATGTTTCCAGAACCTCCAGCATTGGGCTTCTGGAGCCCTTTCCCACCTCCCTAGAGAGAGAATCCTTTCCAGTTGAAAGTCTGATGGCTTCCAGCCCTTGCCTTTCCCTCTCTGACCCGATCCTATGAGTGGGCGCAGACCTGCAAGTGTGTGTAAGCTCATTGGGTGGTCACTGTAGGACTCTGCAGAGCCGACCCCAGGCTCCAAGACTTCTGCCTGGATCTTACTGCTGTGGGTACGGGTGGTTTCTGCCTCTGTGGATGAAGGTGATGTTCTCGTCCACCACGAGTGAGCTGGGTAAGACATTTGAGTCTTCGTCTACATTTTGGCTCCAATGGCATGTGAGTGAAGTGGTTGCCTTAAGCCCAAGGGCACCACGTGGCCCCTCAGGAATCCAGCTCACTGCCCTGGTCACTGCGGCCTCTGCTTCTTTCAGCCCTACTTGGGGTATGTTTGGGCTATGGGGTGGGGAGGGCTGCCCACGGAGGCCCCAACCAGCTGATCCTTCCTTCTCTTTGATTTCTATCCAAAGGCTCCTGTACACCACATTCTTAATTGTTCCTAGACAGTCTGTTGACAGGAGAAAGGAATCCCTGCTGGGTTCGGGCAGGGTGGAAGGATCCTGCTGCATGTGGGGTGTGCCTTGATACAGAAACAGATTTTCAACCAAGAGAGCCCTGAGACCTCAGCTTGATCTATAAGTACATAGAACAGAGGTTAAGAGCTCAGCTGCTGGAGTCAGCCAGATCCGAGTTCAATTCCTGGCTCTACTAGTCATCATGCTGTGGGACCTTGGACAAGTTACTTAATCACTCTGAACCTCAGTTTCTTCCTCTGTGAAATGGATATAATAATGCTACTTACTTCATAGAGGTGCTGTGAGGACTAGTCCAGCTTCAGAAGAATCTAACAGTTGGGTCATGGAGAAGACCAGTGATTTGTGACTACAGTGGCAGAAGAGGCCCAGGTGGGTGACACTGATGCTTCTGTGTCTGGGAGATTCTAGATACCAGGCAGCTGCCTTCCCGTCATTGCCTTCACACGCTGGCAGTACGTTGGAGATCGCTCATCTTGGTGGAGGCCCAGAGAGGTGTCAGCTGCCAAGCTGGGCTTGGAATCCTGCCCTCCCGACTTGGTGGGACTGATTCTGGCAAATATTACAGTGATTAAGAGCACAAGCTTCTGGAGTCTGTCAGCTCTGGATTTGAATCCCAGCTTTACAATTCAGTCACCTCACCTCTCTGTGCCTATTCTTTCATCCCTAAAATGAGAATAACACTAGTTCAAACCTTAGAATTGCATTGGCCAATATAGTAGCTACTAGCTACGTGTGAATATTAATTTGAATTAAAATTAAATAAAATTATGAATTCAATATCTCATTTGCATTAGCCACATTTCAAGTGCTCAGTAGCTGTAGTGTAGTATGGCTGTTGGCCACTGTATTGGAGAGCACAGTATAGAACATGTCCACCATTGCAGAAAGTTCTACAGGTCAGTGCTGCCTTGGAGGGTTGTTTGGAGCTCTAAATGACACAATATTAATAATGTGCTTTGCTCAGAGCCGGGCTCTGAATAAGTGATACCAGCTGTCACTGCTGTTATCAGAGTTTCCTGAGTGGTCGCCATCCAGCCAAAGGTGGCCTAAAGGCCAGTACATTCCTTCACACTGTGGCCATGGCTCCCTCCTGGAAGCACCACAGGATTTAGGGATGAGAAAATGACCAGCAACATATCCTCTTGAGCCACATTCTGAGGATGGAACAACTCATTCAAGCTCCATACTTTACTGGTGAGGAAACTGAGGCCCAAAGAAGTGAAGTGACTTCCCCAAGGTCACCTGAGCTAGCTGGGCCAGAATCTTGCTTCTTGGCTCCTCACCCAGCACTCCATTCCCCCTTCTCCATTCGCTGGCACTCAGAGCAGCAGGTTGCATCAAAATCATCCAGGACTTCTTGAAAACTCACATTTCTAGGGCTGACCTCAATTTGTTGAGCCAGAACTTACAGGGTGGGGCCTGGAGGTCTGCTTTCTCACCAAAAGCTCCAGATACTTTTGATCTTTAGGCAGTTTGAGGGCACTAGACCCAGAGAGCAGGGCCCAATGGCTCAGGCACCTGGTGGAGCAAAGAAGGCAAGCTCTGGGAGCAGTGACCTTCCCCTCCCCTCTGGCTTCCCTGAGCTAGTGCCCAGTGTGTCCTTTTCCACCCCTCTAACAGCCAACAGAAATTCTCAGAGTGCTGTGGGAAAGGCAAGCAAGGAACTTCAGCCTGTTTCCATTAAATGTGCTGTGGCAGCTGCTCTTGCCAAGATGAGGCAGGGAATGGGTCCGACCACAGCACCGTGCTCACTGTGCTTGCTGAGGGACTGTTTTTGTCCTGGACACCTTGACCGTGCTTTAGGCAGTTTGGCCAGCCCCGCTGCCAATGCTGGCCCTGACAAGATGGCCACCGGCCAGACTTCAGTGTTGTTTGGCTCAGGGGGACTGCTCTTTGACAGGAAGCCTTTAATCTCCGCAACAGTAACCAAAAGTTGAGAGGGGTCGGCTTCCCATTCCAGTGCAATTGTGCAATCTGGCCCTTTGTACAGAGAGCCCCTTTCATCTGAGCACTCAAGTGTCTTGTTATCCACGTGACCTGGTTACAGAGATAGCTCAGCCAGCACCTTCCCCCTGTGTACGTGCAGCCTTGGCGTTGCCCTGGGAAGTGATGAGCACAATGGGCTCCTGGGGTGCTTAGGCTGGGTGTAGGTGGCTGGATGGCCCTGCTCGCCTGGGGCGGGCCCTTTTCAGAAAGCTTCCTAGCTCTCCGTGACTGGCTTCAGATCTTGTCCCATTCTAGTAGTAGAATGGGGAACCCCTTGGGATGGGGTTGGAAGTCTGTCTCCCCATCCTCTGGTAAGTGCTTAATAGGTCTTAACAGGGCCTCCTAGAAGCGCCAGCCCTCTCTCTCCCTTCTCCCATAGAGCAGAACCCAAGTAGAATCTCTGCCTTGCTGATGCTGAGGAGAGGGGAGTTCAGGTTCAGAGAATTCTAGAATCTGACACCCACTCCCCAAAGAAACTGGCATGGGGATATTTATATGTGGGTACATGACCTCTCAGAATACATTCACTCATTCACTCACTCAACATGCATTTACAGAAGGCTCCTTATGTGTTCCAGCCTCTGGGGAAGAGCAGGGAACAAGGAACAAAGTCCTTGCCCTTATGGAGCATACATTCTTTGAGGAGGGGGGTGGGTAGAAAACAAACAAAGTTAATATATAATGTAATGTGAGTTAGCAAAAGGGCTATGAAAAAATTAAAACAGAGTGAAGGCATCAGGAGAGGAGGGCCCAAGTTTGATACGGTGGTTGGGGAAATTTGCTCAAGACGAGTTGATTTATTATGACTTTCCCTGGTATGAACAGCATCCTTGAACTATCACTCTTCCCACTGCTTAGAGTGTCTTAGAGTTTAAAATTCCCATTTGAATCACCTTTTTGCCCCCTCACTATCGCCTCTGTACACTACTTTCCTGGGAGTCAAATATTCCCATATCTAGATTCTCCAACCACAAACCACAGAGTTATTGTGATGTGATAAAACATAGCAGGTAGATGTTCTGTTACCTTTAAGGCCATTTCAGTCAAACCTGGGGCTGACAGTACGTCTGCTCACATCACCAGGGGCTTGATTGCAGGGAAGTATCCTCCTTGGGCCACTCTTAACTTTCTGCTAAACCAGCAGCTTGGACTCGCTGCCCTCTCCCCCTTAGGAGGATGGAAGCACAAATGTGTAATTTGCGGTATAGGAAGGTCTGCCCCGAGGCCAGTCTGCCAGTACCCACACCGGCAACCCCAGGACAACACGTGGTTCAACGCAAGGCAGGTCCTTTCCTGGAGTGGCAGTGGGTGTGGGGGACTTGGAGACAGAGACGTGGCTGGAGCTCCTGCTGCTTTGCTTCCTTGCACGTGGCCTGGAGGGAGTACAGTCTGGGGGGGCAGGTAGACCTGGAGTCAAGGCACGGGTGGGTGACCTCGGTCCCTCTGAGCCTGTTTCCTCACTGGCAAAATGAAGATTTTTAGTGATCTTCAAGAAACTGCCTACAAGCTCCTGGCATATGTTAGACACTTGATAAATCATATATGGCTGGAGCTCTTGGGCAACTAGCAGCTTTGATTCTTCATCTGTGAAAGCGAGATGTCTATACTGGCCTCACAGGCTTATGGTAAGAATGAGATAATATATGTAAAACCGCCTGACCCAGGGCTTAAGGTTCAGTCTCATTGGGAGCTCATCCCAGGGTGAGTCAGCAGGTTGGTGGATGCATCGAGTGACATAAGTACTACCTGAGCAGCTCTCCACCTCGCAGGGCACGGGGCCTCTACACTGGCAAATGGCATAGTCAGTGCAGAGAAAGTGCAGAAGGGAAGTGAGAAGAGGGGCTTTCTGGATATTTTTGTTGATTTAAATTTTGGTTTCACAGAATTGGAGCTTACCACATTGCTAATATGCCAACTGAACAGATCACTTATTCAAAGGAGGGCGGGGAGGTCTGAGACCAGAGGTTGCTGAAAAGTGCATTCTCACAGCCTCCAGTTCCTCTTCTCCAGGTCCTCCATTAGCCTTTCCCTTTGCTGACTCATTCTCACACAGTGACAGCCCTGAAAAGCTGAGTGTGTGGAAGGAGGCCTATTAATAGTCTTTTCCTGGGACAGTCATCCTGACTTTTTCTAAGATAGCTCAAATGCAAGCCCTCATGCCTTACCCCTCATTCTTAACTCCTTCCCATCACACGCCCTTCACAGAGACTGAGAAGTAACAGTGGAGCATTTACCATAGCTGGAAGGTTCTGGAACGTCCATTCTGTCAGGATTTCAA